>LFYR01000682.1:145985-169447 GCA_001185155.1 Zostera marina | reverse complement strand
CTCCGGTCTGCCAGCTGGCTCAATCACCAGCTTCGCAGACCTCTCATCCAAGTTCATCACCCAGCATGTGGGGATGATAAGGATTAAACACAGTGCCAACACACTTCTGGCACTTCGACAGGATAAGATGTCTCTGCGTGATTACACGATCAAGTTCACAACAATGATGACAGAAGTGAATGATCTAATCCCAAGTGTGGCCATAGTGGGATACATCAGAGGATTGGTCCCCTTCTCCCCTCTAGCCCAGAATCTGACTCTCAATAAGGTGGACTCTCTACCCGACCTCTTCCAACGCGCTCAATTGTACATTGAAGTGGAAGAATGAGAACAAGCTAGCTGAACTTGGGACTCCTAGCTTTAAGAAACCTAAGTTTGAGAGGAAGGTGTACAGTGGAAACAACAATTTCCACGACACCTCTAACAGGTACACCAACAACAGGGCTGAAACTTCCAAAAAAGAATGGAAGCCTAGGCACGATAACAAGGTGTACCAAACCTCAACCAGCCAAACGCCAAAGGGTGCAACTCCACTATGGAAAAGAAACACCCCGCTTACAATCAGCAAGGGCGAGCTGTTTGAGAAGCTAAAGAACCGAGCAGATCTACCTGCCCCTCGGTCTTTAGACCCTGCAAGAAAAGATGGCCGCACACAAACTGAGAAATACTGCAAATTTCACAAGAACTGCGGTCACCTAACAGACCATTGCAGGGAATTCTCGTCTTTTGTCGAGCAGTTGATCTCAAAGGGAAAACTTGGCAACGTCGTCAAGAGATCCCGAGGACGAGACAATTGCAAATCTGACCCAAAGGGGAAGCGTCCACGCTCTCCTTCGCCAGATAGCGACAACAGCGAGAACCGCCAACGGAAGACCATCAATATGATATTTGGTGGTGGATCCGTTGGCCAGAATAGATGATATGCCCGAAAGGTGCTGATGTCACAATCAACACCTCGAGACAACGGAAAACGGGTCCGCGAGGAGAAGTCAATATACTTCTTCGAAGAGGACCTGGACGATGTCCTGCAACCTCACGAGGACCCACTCGTGATCCAAGCAGACATTGGTCCCGATTCCCGAGTCGAGAGGATGATTGTCGACAGCGGCAGCTCTGCGGACATCCTTAATATGGAAACTTTTATCAAGATGGGCCTTAAAAGGAAGGAACTATCTCCCTGTAAGGAAGACATCTACGGTTTCACTAACATCGCCGCCCCAGTGGCCGGTGTTATTGATTTGAAAGTCTCCATCGGTTCCAAGAGAGGGAGGGTTAGCCGAACGTGTCATTTTATAGTAGTGGAAGTAGAATCCACTTTTCATGGCATATTCAGACGCCCCTTCATCCACGGAATCCAAGTAGTCCCGTCCTTTTATCACCAATGCATTCGATACCCAGTAAACGGGTTCGTTGAAACTGTCAAAGGATCACAAAAGGATTCTAGACAGGGGTATAAGAAGGCAACCCAGCTGACAAGGCTTAATAACATGCTCGTCCATGCCACACCTGACATCGAGGAGAGGGAAAAATTACAACCTGTGGACGAGACTGAGGTATATCAGCTGGAAGGGGAACAAGTGACATTAGGGAAGGGGCTACCCCCTGCCTTAAGAGCCAAGCTTGTGACTGTCCTGGAGGAGAACCAGGACAGGTTCGTTTGGGAGGGTGAGGCACCGACACAGATTGCGCGTCAGATCGTGACGCACAAACTTAACGTCGACTCATCCATTCCAGCTCGACGCCAGAAACGTCGAGTACTCACTTCTGACAGGCGGGAGGCAGCCAATGAGGAAATATCGAAACTCCTGAATGTAGGGCACATTCTGGAGGTTCGATACCCGACTTGGTTGGCCAAGCCCGTCCTTGTCAAGAAGCCCAATGGCAAGTGGCGCATGTGTATTGATTTCACTGATCTCAATAAAGCATGCCCCAAGGATAGTTACCCGCTGCCATCTATCGACGAACTAGTCGATGGAGCATACGGTAACGAGCTCCTCTCTATGATGGATGCCCACTCAGGATACAACCAAATCCTGACGCATGAGCCTGATGAGGAAAAAACATCCTTCATCACGGACGCAGGGATATTCTGTTACAGAGTAATGTCATTCGGCTTAAGGAATGCTGGGGCTACATTCCAACGCTTGATGGACAAGGTTTTCACAAACCAGATTGGGCGCAACGTTTCCGCTTACGTCGATGACATCCTAGTCAAGTCGTCAAGCATGGAAAAACACCCTGATGATCTGAGAGAAACCCTTGATACATTAAAGCAATACGGAAATGAAGCTCAACCCAGCCAAGTGCGCATTCGGAATCAAGGAAGGCAAGTTCCTTTGTTTCTATGTAGGTCAGCACGGGATCAAACCTAATCTCGACAAAATCCAGGCTATCCTTGATATGGAAGCCCCCCGCACAATCAGAGAAGTACAAAGGCTGAACGGTCGAATTAACGCACTCAGTCGTTTTATATCACAAACGGCTGACAAGTGTAAACCGTTCTTCCAATTACTGAAAACTGAGGCTAAGGGTAGTATCACTTGGACACCAGAGTGCGAGGAGGCATTTGCGAAATTAAAAGCGCATATGTCCTCACTCCCCATGCTGACATCACCCAAATAAGGAGAGGACCTATACTTATACATAGCGGCCTCAGAAGAAGTCGTGAGTGCAGTCCTCATTGCGCAGAGGGATAAGGACCAGGTCCCTATATACTACCACTCGAGGCGACTACAAGGTGCTGAACTACGATACTCTCCTATCGAGAAGATCGTATTTGTAGTGATCCATGCTTGTCGTCGCTTTCGAGCTTACTTCTTAGCGCACACGATTATTGTACTAACATCGTGTCCTTTGCGCCGTCTACTTCACAAACCCGACATTTCTGGGAGGTTGACCAAATGGGCAATCGAACTCAGTGAATTCGACTTAGATTTCCGACCAGCCACTGCCATCAAGGGGCAAGCTGTGGCGGACTTCATTGTCGAACTCACACAGCCCAATTTGACCCAACCTTGGGTTGTATAAGTGGACGGCTCGAGTTGCAGCACAGGCTCGGGTATCGGAGTGAAAATCCATAGCCCGGATGGAAAAAACTACGAACACTCGGTACTACTTCACTTCCCGGCTTCTAACAACGTCGCGGAATATGAAGCGGCTATACACGGCCTGAAGCTATTAAGAATTCTCAGCGCTGAGAATGTCACGCTCCGCACTGACTCCCAGCTCGTAGCTCGGCAAACCACTGGTGAATTCGCTTGCAAGGAATTCACTGGTGGATATCGTAGGTCTATTTCTCCCCTCAACATCCCAGGCTCGTTTCATCTTTGTAGCAGTAGATTACTTTACAAAGTGGGTCGAGGCTTAGGCTGTAGCGAAAATCACTCAGGATGCGGCAGTTAAGTTCATCTACCGCTCCATAGTCTGTCGATTCGGAGTTCCAAAGACATTGTCACGGACAATGGCACACAATTCACAGGGGGAAAATTTTCAAGAATGTGCGAAGATCTAAACATAAAACTCCACTTCGCCTCCGTTTACCGACCTCAGGCAAATGGGCAAGTGGAGGTTATCAACAAGGCCATCGTGCAAGGATTGAAAAAGAAAATCGAATCAGCCAAAGGGACTTGGACAGACAAGTTGTGCGAAATCCTTTGGGCATATCACACAATGAGTAAGAATCCCACGGGCAACACCCCTTTTGCTATGACCTATGGAGTGGAAGCGGTCGTACATATCGAGATAAGTATACCAACGTATCGAATCTCGAAGTACGACCAACAAACAAATGACCAAAACCTAGCCACAGAGCTCGAGTTGAGGGACGAAACCCGTGACGAGGCGGACTTGCGAAACAAATCGTACAAGGCAAGCGTATCAAGGTACCACAATCTCCAAGTACGCAAAAAAGTTTTCCTGCCAGGAACTCTCGTCACGCGGAAAGCTAGCATAACAGAAAGGAATAGGCCAAGAAATAAACTATCATCCAACTTCGAAGGTCCCTACATCGTCGAAGAGGAGATAAGGCCAGGAACTTATCGCCTACGACGGCAGGATGGAACGATGGTTCCAAACACCTGGCATGCGGACAACATGCAGCGGTACTACGCATAGTACTCATAGCATT
The DNA here is from genome assembly GCA_001185155.1 of Zostera marina. Classification (NCBI taxonomy): domain Eukaryota; kingdom Viridiplantae; phylum Streptophyta; class Magnoliopsida; order Alismatales; family Zosteraceae; genus Zostera; species Zostera marina. Next base: position 165,321 of record LFYR01000682.1, on the reverse strand, counting down.
ATGTTTATTTTCTTTAATTTTCCTAGTATGTATGTTAGTTAATTATAGAAATCTATTTTCATATTCTAACCCGTAAGGATACCCTAAAAAATCTATTGTGTCGCTTCGCCCTCAGTAGAACAAAGATCATTCCGTTGCTACGGCCCCAATGATCCTATCCAATCTTGTCGCTTCGGCCTTGATACGGATCAATAAGTCACTCCGTCACTAGGATATGAGTCAGATTACATCCTCAGGGTTCAAATCCAGGGTTAGAACGAATAGGTCCAATTCAGACACGCGAACCTAGAATTGCGACACGCGAATCAGGAATTAGTGGATGTTATATCAAACTATTTTCAACCCTAAAAGTTAATTTAGAAATATAAATCATTTTCGAGTTGAACTAGCAACTAAACTACGATTCGTACGACCAAGCTTACGCCCTAAGTTGCTAATTAGAGTTAGCAGAATCTAACTTACGTCCGGAGTGGCTAAGTTACGATTTGTGAATCTAGTTTTAAGCCTAAGTTACAACCCTAAAATATTTATACAAAAAATTAACAAAGAAAATAGTTCATTGATTAATAAAAAATTGATTACAAAAATCCACTACAAAATCAATTACAAAAACTAAGGAATCCTAGTCTTCTTCTTTCCTCGCATCTCGAACATCGCTCTTTATCTTATCGAGAGCTTCCTTGTACTCCAGCTGCACCTCGGGATATTCTTCTAACCACACCATTATATCAGTCATGAAGTTGGCGGGCAAACTTGGAAACACATGAGGACCAAAAAAGTTTAAGTCCTGAAGTTGGTCAGATTGACCATCAACCTCAAACTCCAAGTCCTTTACTTTTTCAGAAGAAGCGTCTAAATCTTCCTTCATCTTTCTCGACTCCTCCGTGGATTTGGAGAACCGGTCATTCCAATCTTTCAGGTCGGAGGTGGACTTGGAAAGGTCTACTTGAAGCTTCTGAATCTGTGATTCAGAAGCCATCGCATTACCAACCTCCGCATTCAGCTGCGTCTTCAATTCATCAATCTCTTTCAGGGCAGCAGTGAGACGCGATTCAGATTCGCTCAGAGAGTCACGTTCTTGGCAAAGAGTAGAAATCTCAAGTCGATGTGCGGCACAATCTTTGTTCTTCGCCATCATCGCTTTCTCATGCTCAGCAGCTTTCTCCTCCAATTTCTTGTTCTTTTGTAGGGTCTTCCTCATTGACCACACTTCTTTGCAGATAGCTTGATACTTGTCATCAAGCTTGTTATATTCTTATTGGGATCGAAGCGTGTCATTGCATGACTGCATCCCAAGAGCAGCATTCGATAGATACGCAGCCTACAAAAAAAACAATTAAATTAGCAAAAAATACATAAGTTAGAAAGCGAGTTTAAGTCACTTACAGCAGATAGAGCTTTAGTGAGCTCCTCGCGTATCCAATCCCCAGGCTTCGTCAGAAGTAGCTGAGTAGCCTTAGCTCGCACCCCTTCATCGGCGAACAGACCCAGATAATCAAAATTAGTCCGAAAGGGGGCGAACTCTGGTACAGACCTCAAACTTGACCCAGTCTCGAAGGTGCTACGAGGACCAGATCCTTCGGCCTTCCTCTGCCGAATCAGTTTGGCACCGCGCAGTCTCACAGCCAGATGAGGAAGCACCGCTTCACGGTAGAGATGCGCTCCCTTCTTCTTCTTGATAGGATTTCCAGAAGGGTCCTCCGACCGCATGTAGTGTGTCACGTCAGAAACAGTGAAGTCCTCACGCTGACACAAAGCGAAAGGAACTCCTTGTCCACATTGGAAAGAAGCAAGAGCTGAAGAGATGCGTTCAGAGAGGTGCGTTCAGAGATGCGCAGTCTCAGTCTGCGGTACAAGAGGTGCGTTCAGAGAGACTTCTTCAAATGACCCCTCACTCGTGTCGCTCAGGGGTAACAACCTAATTTCACCACCCGGCAAGGTTTCACAGTGAGCATAGCCGGTGTGGTTTTCCACTCCCTCATAGAATGGGAGGTTAACATGGTCTCCATCCTTGTCCACTTCCGTAGGAGGAGGAGGAGTTTGTGATCCTTCAGCTGGATCAGGGCGGCGTTAGCTCTGTCCGCGGTCCAGTTCCATTTCCTGATCATAGTTGAAGGGCTCAGGAACCCGTACGCCCTCCGCAAAGGGGAAGTGCTTCTTTCCTCTACCCCCCATCCCATGAGTAGGAGGAATGGGGGTACTACCCTCACGAGAGTCCTTCGCGTACTTAGGGTGTTTCCTCTTTCTTTTCTTACCAGGCCTCTTAGATTCGGCAATCGGCTTCTCAGGTGCCACCACTTGAAGGGGCACAATTTCTTCAACTTCTGCCCCCGAGTTTTGGTGCAATGTCGGCGACTTAGGTTCCAATGTCGTCGATGCTTGAATAGAACTCGCCGGTCCCAGTTTAATAACCCGGCGAGGCCTCTTGAAGATGGGGACACCCCCCTTGCCCTTAGCCGACGACTTCCCAAGGGGACTCGCCGACTTAGGATCTAGACTCGGGAGAATCTCGCCCACTTCAAGAGAAGGCTCTGCTACGACCAGAGCCATAGAGTCACACCCCAAACTCGCCGAATTCTTGTTAGAACTCGGCGAGTTTTCGGGAGTGAGCCCGAGTAACTCGCGGGCCGTAGCACAATACTTGGCGTTTGTCGGTGCATCGACAGCCGGAATCTCCGACCCACCGCACGCAAGCGAGGGGATCGGAGACTCGACGATGTTGAGCACCACCGCTAAGCTCTCATCAATGTCTGTGTTCAAAATGTCGGCGACCAGAGCTTCGGTCTCCGACATGGTGAGTTGGGGAAGCGACGGTTGGTCTGCCATATTTCGGCGATATAAGGACAAAGTAGGCAACTTAGTGGTGATGGCTGGCGATTGTAATGCTTGTCGGAGAGATAGGAAGAGACTCGACGACTTAGCAAAGGATTAGGATTTAGGTGATTTGGGGGAAAATGATGTGCGGATTAAAATAATCGATTCGCTATTTATAGAACTTGGACAAATTGCAAAAACCCCTCGGAAAATCCAGAAATTACGCGAAGGAAAATCGCTAATTGATTCCCAAATCTACAAAACTCGGCGAGTTTCCCGCAAACTCGCCGAGTTTGGGCAAAAATCATGGGATACGAAGGAGAAACTTTCAAATTTGGAAAATTTGCAAATATTTCCCAAGATCCCAAGGATTTTCTAAGAAATCCACCAGCTCATATTAAGAGTCGTCGAGTTTATAAGAAAGTCACCGATCTAGGTCAGCAAACCTCTAGGTTTCCCACAGAACAACCCCGATACTAAGTCGCCGAGTTAATACATTAAGTCGCCGACTTAGGATATCACATAGTATCTTAGGGGGGAGTATCACAAGCTCCTTTCAGCAAACCTCTAAGTTGCTCACAGAACAACCCCGACACTAAGTCGCCAAGTTAATACATTAAGTCGCCGACTTAGGATGTCACATAGTATCTTAGGGGGGGAGAATCACAAGCTCCCTTCAGCAACAAAAGGAGAGTACCACAAGCTCTCCCGGCATTTCTGTCGCTCCGGCCAAAAATCATCATATTTCAAAGGGGAGTATCACAAGCTCTCCCGACTTTTCTGTCGCTCCGGCCAGAAATCGTCATATTTCAAGGGGGAGTATCATAAGCTTTCCCGACTTTTCTGTCGCTTCGACCCGAAATTGTCAAATTTCGAGGGGGAGTATCACAAGCTCTCCCGACATTTCTGTCGCTCCAGCCAGAAATCGTCATATTTCAAGGGGGAGTATCACAAGCTCTCCCGACATTTCTGTCGCTCCGGCCAGAAATCGTCATATTTGAAGGGGGAGTATCACAAGCTCTCCCGACACTTCTGTCGCTCTGGCCGGTAGTCGTCAAATGTGAGCACGGTAAGTCTGTCGCTTTGGCCAGATTTACCAAGGATTGGTCCGAGCAAAAGGAGAATATCACGAGAGGTAAAATCGCACAGTAAGTTAAATTGGTCAATAATAATATGCGTTTTAGACTGATCTAGTTGTTTTGCAGGATGTTTTCTTTTTTGCAGGTATTATTCTGTCGCTTTGGCCAGAATGTTTTTCTTTTTTGCAGATGTTATTCTGTCGCTTCGGCCAGAATCAGACTCTGGTAATGAGTCAATCTATCTTGCCGCTTTTGCCTTGATAGACTAGAGATCATTCTGTCGCTTTGGCCTTAATGATCTCAATCCATCTTATCTCTTTAAGCCTTGAAGGGGTAACCGTCGTTGCGGACATTAAGTCGCTCTTGATCAGGGTGGACTATAAATATTAGTTCTATCGCTTCGGCTAGAACTCGGTTCTATCGCTTCGGCTAGAACCCGATTATGTCGCTTCGGCCTGAATCAGATTCCGTCGCTTCGACCGGAATTAATCTTGTCGCTTCAGCCTTGACAAACACAGTGCAGTCGCCCTTGATCAGGGTTAGACTATAAATAGGGAGTTTCCGTTGGCCTGGAACTCGATTCTATCGGTTCGACCCTACAGAGTCAATCCATTCTTGTCACTTAGGCCTTAATGGATACGAAATCAGTACGTCACTATGGCCGGAATGATTCGATCTCATCTTGTCGCTTCGGCCTTGGTGCGGATCACATACTGAACCTTGGTTGGGGGGGGTACTGGTGATACACGCATGTTTCTTGTGCTCTCTTCAGGGGGAAGTACTGGTGAGACATGCTTGATTACGACAGTCACTCCCAACAATGCCTTTCAACAAGGACTAGGGTTCCGTCGCTTTGGCCGGACCCCCGGACAGCTCCCATGGTGCGGAACACGTTCATCGTCCAGATCGCCGAGTTAGCCCGTAAGTCGTCGGTTGGACTACCAAGTCACCGACATTAGGGATAAATCGCCGAGTTAGGGCCAAGATCGGCAGTATGGTAGACTGCACATCTTGCCCCTGGAAACTCAGCGAGTTAGCCCTTAATTAGGCGACTTCCATACCTGAATCGCCGACTTACGACCGTTACTCATCACCATCCAATGTCATAAATGTTACCATATATAACCATAGGCGCGATGTCCGCCTTTGATTGCGCCCTCCGAAATCCTATAAAAAGGGTCCCAAGGGGACACTCAAAGACACAAACACAAGTTCCACTCTCACCAGAGCATCACTAAGAAACTCGGCGAGTCTCACTAGAATCGCCTAGTTTCTACTTGCAGGTATTTAACGTAGAGCGCGCGTCGTGGACTCCAGAGCCTCCGGCATCACCTCGCACCACCGCAAGCCCTGGTAGCAGATTCAGTGCTTCATCAGGGGGATACTGGCGATACACGTATGTTTCTTGTGCTCTCTTCAAGGGAGAGTACTGATGAGACATGCCTGATTACGTCAGTCTCTCCCAGCAACGCCCTTTAACAAGGACTAGGGTTCCGTCGCTTTATGCCGGACCCCCAGAGAGCTCCACGGTTGCGGGCAAGTGTCTATGTCAAGTATTCAAGTCAACACTGGGAATCGCCGACTGGGACTACCAAGTCGCCGACTCCAGAGGTGAGCCACCGATTCCAGGCCTGGTTGGCCAGATCTGGTAAACTGCCAACCTAGCTCATGGGGAATCGATGGCTCCACCCTGAGTCGCTGACTCCCATTCCTGAGTCGCCGACTCCCAGCCGTTACTTGACTTGGCCCGCGTCATTATGGCGCTTTCAATAGGGCACCATAATGGCGTGGGCCCCACGGACAATGAATGAGAAACGCCCCAAAGACCCTATAAAAGAGGCCCTTTGGGGGTCCTCATTCTTATCTCATATCCTCCACAATCACTTGACACACACTCCAACCAAAGCACATCTAGGAGCCCGAATCGCCGACTCCCACATTTGAGTCGCCGATTCCCCTCCTCTCTGCAGGTATTTGACGTAGAGCGTGCTTCGTGGACTCCAAAGCCTCCAGATCAGCTCGCGACCCCGCGAGCCCCCTGGTAGCAGATTTTGTGCTTCAACAGAGACGGAATTGGCGACTCCATGTGGTCAAGAGCCTTGACCAAGTTCTCGCCACCGACCATCTCTTTGATCATATCGTCGTTCTCCGAGTCGGTGAGCTTTGGAATTGGGGAAGTGGGGTTGGCCATCGAAATCAGGTAATTCGAAAGGGGGATCGACGATTCGTAGAAGAGTCGGCGATTCAGAAAGGTAGGGTTTCGGGCGTAGGATTTGGGAAATGAAGTGAGAATTAAAATTCTTACCCCTATTTATATTCCTTGGGAAAATTGCAGAAACCCCCCAGAGAATCTGAAAATTACAAAGAGGAAGATCGGAAATTGATCTCCAAATCCCGAAATCACACGGAGTCGACGATTCATGTAGAGGAATCGCCGTCTCCAAGCAGTATTCATGGGATATAGCAGAAAAATTTCCATATATGGGAAATTTGCAAATAATCTCCAAAAAATCTGGAAGATCTTCTAAAAGATCCGGTATCTCACAACAGGAATTGTCGATTCACATGGGTAAATTGCAAAAATTGCCCACACAACTACCCTGAGGCTAGAACTATCGATTGGAGCAGTCAATCGCCGACTCAGGGTAAACACCCACAAAACTGCTTCACAAGCACGTTTTCAGGGGGAGTGTCGCGAACTCTCCTCGACACTTCTGGCACTCCAGCCGGAAGTCGTCACATCTCGGAGGAGAGTATCACAAACTCTCCCCGACACTTCTGTCTCTTTGGCCAGAAGCTGTCACGTTTTATGCAGGTACTAAGGGGGTGTATCGCGAACTCTCCTCGACACTTCCGTCACTCCGACCAGAAGTCATCACATCTCGGGGGAGAGTATCACAAACTCTCTCCGACACTTTTGTCTCTTTGGCCAGAAGTTGTTAAGTTTTTACCAAGGGGAAGTATCGCGAACTCTTCCTGACACTTCTGTCGCTCCGGCCGGAAGTTGTCAAATATGAGCACTGTAAATCTATTGCTTTGGCCAGATTTAATAAGGATTCATTTGAGCAAAAGAGGGATAGCGCGAAAGGTAAAATCACGTGGTAAGTTAAATAAGTCAATAAAATATGTATTTTAGACTGATTTAGTTGTTTTGCAGGATGTTTCCTTTTTGTAGGAATGATTCTGTCTCTTTAGCCAGAATCAGATCTATCTTGTCGCTTTGGCTTTGATAGATCAAAGATCATTTTGTCGCTTTGGCCTTAATGATCCTCACCTATCATTCTGCTTATATGCATTGATGGGTTAACCATCGTTGCGGATATAATGTCGCTCTTCATCAGGGTTGACTATAAACATTAGTTCTATCGCTTTGGCTAGAACTAGATTCTGTCGCTTTGGCCAGAATCAGATCTATTTTGTCGCTTTGGCCTTAATAGATCAAGGTCCATTTTGTCGCTTTGGCTTTAATGGACCAAGAATTATTTTGTCGCTTTCCTTAATAATTCTCTCATTTTGTCGCTTTGGCCTTGATGCACTGCAAAAGTTGCTCTTGATCAGGGTTGGACTATAAACACGTAGTTCTGTGGCCTAGAACTAGATTTTGTCTCTTCGGCCAGAATCAAACCATTTTGTCGCTTTGGCCTTAATGGATCCAGGATCATTATGTCGCTGTGGCCACAATGACTCGATCAAGGTCCATTGTGCCCTAGATCAAGGTCCATTGTGGCCACAGCGACACAATGATTCGATCCCATCTTGTCGCTTTGGCCTTGATGCGGATCACACACACAACCTTGCTTGGGGGGGATATTGGCGATATTCGCATGTTTCTTGTGTCTTCTTCAGGGACATGCCTGATTACGTCAGTCACTCCTAGAAACACCCTTCAACAAGGACTAGGGTTCCATCGCTTTATGTCGGACCCCCGGATGGCTTGACGGTTGCGGAACAAAGGTCGTCGTCAAGTCCTCAAGTTAACCCCGTGAGTAGCGATTGGGCTATCAAGTCGCTGATTCCAGTGGTGAATCATCGAGTCAGGGCCAAGTTAGTCAGCATTGGTAGGTTTTCAACCTCGTCCCATATGACTCGCCACATGTGGTAGCTTCTCCCTCTCCCCAATGTTGGGTGGAGGCATGGACGAACATGTTGTATAACTTGGTCATCTGGGTTGCCTTTTTATACCCTTGTCTAGAATCCTTTTGTGATCCTTTGATAGTTGCAACGAACCCGTTGACTGGGTATCATATGCATTTGTGATAAGAAGACGGCACTGTCTTGATTCCGTGGATGAAGGGTCGTCCGAAAATACCGTGGAAAGTGGATTCTACTTCCACCACTATGAAACGGCAAGTCCGACTAATCCTCCCTCGCCTGGAACCGATGGAAACTTTCAGATCAATAACGCCGGCCACTGGGGTGGCGATGTTAGTGAACATATAAATGGCTTCCTTACAGGGAGATAGATCCTCCCTTTTAAGGCCCATTTTGTTGAAAGTATCCATGTAAAGGATATCCACAGAACTGCCACTGTCGACAATCATCCTCTCGACTCGGGAATCGAGACCGATGTCTGCTTGGATCGCGAGAGGATCCTCCTGAGGTTGCAGAACATCGTCCTGGTCCTCTTCCGGGAAGTATATTGACTTCTCTTCGCAGACCTGTTTTCCGTTGTCTCGAGGTATTGATTGTGACATCAGCACCTTCCAAGCGTATCTCCTATTCTAGCCAACATAACCACCACCAAATATCATATTGATGGTCTTTGAGACCAACTGCTCAATATAGCCTGAGAACTCTCTGCAATGGTCTATTAAGTAGCCGTGGTCCTTGTGGAATTTGCAGAATTTTCCACCCTTGGTTCGGCTACTCTTGGTTGAAGGGTCTAAAGAACGAGGAGAGGGTAGATCCGCTCGGTTCTTTAGCTTCTCAAATAACTCACCCCTGCTGTTTGTCAGTGAGGTGTAATCCCTCCATGGTTGGCTTACACCCTTAGCAGAGTTTTTCGGCGATTGTTTGGTCCAGTTTTGGTACAACTTATTGTCGTCTTTCGGCTTCCATTCTCTCTTTGAGGATTCAGCCACATTGTTGGTGTACCTTTTAAAGATACCATGAATTTTTTTTTTCCATTGTACCTCTTCTTCTCGAACTTGGGTTTTTTAAAGCTGAGGGTCTCAAGCTCTGCTAGCTTATTTTCATCCTCCTCTTCCACCTCAATGTACAATTGAGCTCTTTGGAAGATTTGTTGTAAGGTTACAACTTTCTGGACCTTCAGACTTTCAGCCAATGGGGAGTAGGGTATCAACCCTCTGATGTATCCTGCAATGTCTATGCTTCGGATTAAGTCGTTCACTTCTGTCATCATGGTATAATCCCTGAGGGACATATCCCCCTACCGCAGTGCCAGTAGTGAGTTGGCACTGTGCTTTATTCTGATTATCCCCACATGTTGGGTGATGAAATTCAGAGAGAGGTTCGCGAAGCTGGTGACTGAGCCAGCTGGCAGACCAGAAAACCACCGATAAATGTTGCCCTTGAGAGTGCCCGGAAATGCCTAGCACAACAGCACATTATCGGTGGTCTGGGGTTCCAAGATATTAAGGTAGAGGATGATATGATCCTGCGGATCAGTCGAACCATCGTACGCTTCAATCCTGGGTACCCTTCAGGTCCGAAGAAAGGAATTCTTCAGAAGTTTCTCGTGGAAAGGAGCACTTTTGGTCCTCAAAAACTCATTCGGACTGCCGAGGAGTGGATCGTCGGCCAGCTTCTGACGAAGATCTTCCATGAACCGTGTTATAAAGGTCACTTGAGTGCGACTTTTACTAAGTCCTTCTGTTGAACTATGATGAGAACTATACTTTGTTTTCTCCACAGATGGAGAATAGTATGACCCTGACTCACCCGTCCCATCTCGGGTGGTGGTCTTTCAACTCTTCGCCACCTCGAGGTTGTTCATTCTTTTTTCCATGTCCTCCATGAAATCCATCAACCTCTCTTCCATTATAGGAGGAGGAGTCGGTACCATTTTCTCCTGATTTTGTTGAGGAGCTGAGTTTGCCTAGGGGAGCGGTTAGGCTGAGCCTCATTCCCTTCAGGCATGTTTTCCCGACATGGCTCAGCGCGATCCCCTTTAAGTATCTGTGGCATTCTTGCCGGGATCTTCTTACTCAGTCTTGTGGAGTAAGATTGCTTTTGTTTTTCGGAGGCCATTGAAAACAAAAGCGAAGTAGTTCGAAAGTAAAAAGGATTTTGACCGAGCTTTTTCAAAAACAAAGTAAATCGGAAATTTAGGGGTCTAAATCGGCGATTTCAACTCTTGAGAGTTTTTTGAACAAAGTCGTGGAAAGCACTCTTACCTAGCAGACGATATTCCAAATCGGCGATTCTTAGGGTGAAGTTGGCGATTTCTATGGTAGATGGTGATACACGCATATTTCTTGTGCTCACTTCAGGGGGGAGTACTGGTGAGACATGCCTGATTACGACAGTCACTCCCGGTAACGCACTTCAACAAGGACTAGGGTTCCGTCGTTATATGACAAACCCTCGGAAGGCTTCCACAGTGAGGAACAGGTTCATCGTTAAATCGCCGAGCTAACCCATAAATCGCGACTGGACTACCAAATTGCCGACTTTAGGGGTAAATCGCCGAGTTAGGGCTCAGATCGACAGTATGGTAGACTGCTCATCTGGCCCCTGGAAACTCGACGATTTAGCCCCTAAATCGACGATTCCACACCTAAATTGCCAATTTACGACCGTTACTCGTCGCTTGCCTGTGCCATAATGGGCCATTAATGCGCCCTGTTATGGTAACCATTATGGCACAGGCGCGATGCCCGCCTTGGTGCTCTCCCCAAAACCCTATAAAAGGGGTTCCAAGGGGTCACTCCAAGGCAGATCACAAGTTCCAACCAAACTAGAGCATACCGGAGAGAGAATCGTCGATTTCCACACCTAAATCGCCTATTCTTCTCCGAGAGCGCGCGTCGTGGACTCCAGAGCCTATGGCCCTCCTCGCACCACCGTGAGCCCCTGGTAGCAGATTCAGTGCTTCATCAGTTGGCGTTGTCTGTGGAACTACCGAACCACCGGTATCCCGTCGTAATCGCGAATTTTTTTGCAAAGTCCGGCTTGATCTCTCCCGGAGGGATCGCTAACTTTGTCAACTAAATCGTCGATTTAGATCGAAAACCATCGATTGTTGCCTGAAGCTCTAATTGGATTTCTCCAGAAATCGCTGACTTCACTCTAAGAATTATCGATCCGGAATATCTTCTGCTAGCTAAGAGTGTTGTCCACGACTCTGTTCAAAAAGATCCAAAAGTCAAAATCGTCGATTTTGACCCCTGATGAGAGTGAAACCCGATCAGTACTCCAAGACGCTTCCAACAAGCGCCAGGTGGGAAACTCTGCGGGAAAATCAGGTCGGGACTCAAGTGCGCAGAGCTTTACTTCGCTAGGACTTCTCCACTCCAAATAACCTTCCTTTAATGAGTGAAAGGTACCTCCTATTTATAGGGCTTTTATGGGGGTAATCTGGTCATTTGGGCAGTAACTGCCTAACTGATCCGATCAGGTCCAAGATCGATTTTTCTGGGATCGACTTTCTTAGGGTTCGACTTTCCTGGGACTCGACTTTGTTCAGAAGTCGATCCCAAGAAAGTCGACCCATGGTAAAGTCGATCTTCCCAGGAGTTGACTTGGGACCTCCCCAAACCTAGAATAGGTATCTCATCTCATCTTAGGCTATCCGGACTTCTAGTTGCTGGTAAATTGTGACCGGGTTTGGGATACTGTATCACCAGTACTCCCCCCTCCTCTGTGTATTAGATATCTTGGGATACGTCTTTTAGTATTATGGTCTGTGTATCGGATATTGTACTATCAGTATTCCCCCCTCTCTGTGTGCTGGGATGTGAATTGCTGGTGATGTCCTGGGATGTGTGATCCTCTCTCACCAGTTCTCCCCCCTTTTCACGACCGCGAGGTTATACCTATGCTTCCATGGAAGTTGTCACATACCTCTGGCAATTATTGTCCGGCTTATCCCAGCTGAAGTATTCTCCTTGCGCAGCTTGTCTAGCCTGATTTCCGGGCGGAACCCTGGTTGCCCACCTAGACGCCTTGTTGAGCTGTCTCCGAGCAATGTTCAAGTACCTCTCCCCTTCTCTGTGGCTGGAGTTGAGTATTGTCCCTTCTACCTATTGTTTTTATAGGTGAAGTTCTTTTTTGAACTCTGGCCCCTCTGCCTTTTGCCAATATGTCCTCCTCTGCTTACTGCTTTTGTAAGTGGAGTTCATTCTCAAGCCTTGACCCCTCCGCCTACATTCTTCTGTAGGTGGGATGCCTGCTTTGCGGTTAGTCCTTTTCTGCCTACGTTCTTCTGTAGATGGTATTTACTTTTGGACGCTTATCCCTCTACTTGCTATCTGTGGATGGGGCGTGTGATTTGCTGATATGTCCTCCTCTGCTTATTGCTCTTGTAAGTGGAGTTTATTTTTTAGCACTGACCCCTCTGCCTACGTTCTTCCGTAGGTGGGATATATGCTTTGCTGATGTGTCCCCCGTGTACCTACGTTCTTCCGTAGGTGAGGTTCACTTTTAAACACTTACCCCTCTGTCTACGTTTTTTCGTAGGTAGGGCGCGTGTTTTATCGGTGTGTCCCCCATTTACCTACGTTCATCCGTAGGTGAGGTTCACTTTTGAAAACTTACCCCCTTGTAGGTGGAATGTATGTTTAGCTGATGTGTCCCCCATCTACCTACGTTCTTCCGTAGGTGAGGTTTACTTTTGAACACTTACCCCTCTGTCTACGTTCTTTCGTAGGTGGGGTGCGTGTTTTGCCAGTGTGTCCCCCGTCTACCTACGTTCTTCCGTAGGTGAGGTTCACTTTTGAACATTTACCCCTCTGTCTACGTTCTTTCGTAGGTGGGGTGCGTGTTTTGCCGGTGTGTCCCCCGTCTACCTACGTTCTTCCGTATGTGGGGTTCATTTATGAACACTTACCCCTCTGTCTACGTTTTTTCGTAGGTAGGGTGAGTGTTTCGCCGGTGTGTCCCCCGTCTACCTACGTTCTTCCATAGGTGAGGTTCACTTTTGAACCCTTACCCCTTTATAGGTGGGGTGTGTGTTTTTTGAATGGGATACGCATCTTGACCCTGTTACTACTAAGACTTCCTCTGCCTACGTTCTTCTGTAGGTGGAGTTAATTTGGCGTCCTATTTTGTTACTGCGTCCAGCAACTGTAGGAGTTCAAATATCTTAGAGTGGTACAGTTCATTCTGTCGTCGTACCGTTATCGGTGTTATTTTTCTTTGGTGGTGTGACCGTAAAAGCCTCTGCACCTTCAGGACCCCTTCTGCCATCACTTCTGGAGGCTGAGAGGATATGTGGATTTTCAGGGTATTTTTCCTACACCCCCCTGCCTTGGTGAACTTTCAAAGTTTCAGGGGTATTTTTACCACACCCCCCTTCCTTGGTGAACTTTCAAAATTTCAGTGGTATTTTTCCTACACCCCCTGCCTTGATGAACTTTCAAAGTTTCAGGGGTATTTTTCCTACACCCCTTTGCCTTGGTGAACTTTCAAAATTTCAGGAGTATTTTTTCTACACTCCCCTGCCTTGGTGAATGGAGAGAAAAGTCGATCCCTCGTGCTGTCCATCGACTTTATAAAAAAGTCGATCTCACAGGTCCCTGTGGTAACTTTTTTTGAAAAAAGTCGATTCCTTGTGTTGGCTCACAAAAGTCGAGTTGTCGTACAGACTTTCAAAAAGTCGATCCTCTGGGTTGTCTCCCCAAAGATCGATCTTGAGGTCATTTTGCTCTCTTTTTTGTCCTTTTGTGTGGGCTTGGGGTCTATAAATAGACTCTTCAAGTCTCCCTTTCCTTTCATCCATGGCTCTTCTTGTGAGTCTCTTCGCTGATTTTATTCAAGGAGAGATTGAGGAGCTGGATCGGATTCTTACTATTTTGGATCCTCGGGCTCCAGCCTTGGATCTTCCTGCTTTGCGCCAAATAATTATTGAGCGGCAGAGTGTTGCTGTTGCAGCTAGGGAATCAATTTTTGAAGAATGGTCTGTTGGTAACTACCAACTATAGCTTCTCCTGCTGCCCCTTCTCGTGGCCGGCGCCGAAGGCGTCCCCGACGTGGTGGTTCTTCCCCCAGTCAGGTTCCTCGTCGACTGCGTCGCCGTATTAATTTTAACTAGGGACTTGCAATATTTTCATTCCTTTAATCGTAATTCTTAATAAAGATATTTTCCCTGTTAGTACTTGCTTTACACTTATCCTTTGCTTTGAAGCATGTTGGTGTACTTTGTGGATATACTTTATCCTCTTCTATGGACTTTATATAGAAGTCGACTCTCTCCTTTTCTTAGGATGTCGATTCTTAAAAACTCGAACCTGTCTTTTCAGTGAGGATGTCGATGCTGTGTGATGGTCGACTCTATCCTTTTCTGAGGATGTCGAAGTTTATACGAAAGTCGATTCCATCCTTCTCTGAGGATGTCGACGTCGTTTAAAAGTCGATTCCGCCCTTTTCTGAGGATGTCGATGCTGTGTGATGGTCGACTCTATCCTTTTCTGAGGATGTCGAAGTTTATACGAAAGTCGGTTCCATCCTTCTCTGAGGATGTCGTTGTCGTATAAAAGTCGATTCCATCCTTTTCTGAGGATGTCGATGTTGTGTGATGGTTGACTTTATCCTTTTCTGAGGATGTCGATGTTGTGTGATGGTTGACTTTATCCTTTTCTGAGGATGTCGAAATTTATATGAAAGTCGATTCCATCCTTCTCTGAAGATGTCGATGTCGTATAAAAATCGATTACATCCTTTTCTGAGGATGTCGATGCTGTGTGATGGTCGACTCTATCCTTTTCTGAGGATATCGAAGTTTATACGAAAGTCGATTCCATCCTTCTCTGAGGATGTCGATGTCTTATAAAAGTCAATTCCATCCTTTTCTGAGGATGCCAATGTGAAAAATTGTGGAATGTCGACTCTGTCCTTCTGTTGTAAAGGATGTCGATGTCCAAATGTGAACAGTGCTCAAATGTCGACGTCTATCCTCCTCTGAGGATGTCGATCCAAGTACCCATGGAATGTCGACTCTGTCCTTCTCTCGTGGAGGATGTCGAAGCCCGAATGTGAATAGTGCTCAAATGTCGACATCTATCCTTCCCTGAGGATGTCGATCCGAGTACATATGGAATGTCGACTCTGTCCTTCTCTTGTGGAGGATGTCGATATCCGAATGTGAATAGTGCTTAAATGTCAATGCGAATACTTTTTGGAATGTCGATGTCCAACTGTGAACAGTGCCTTAATGTCGATGTCCTCTGACCAGACTCAGAGTTTTATCAGCCCATGGCGTTTTGGGCCCATGAGGCCTGCGGAGTTTTGGGTCCGATAGGCCTGCGACGGTTCGTCTTCGACTTCCCTCTATAAATAGGCCCGCGACGGTTCGTCTTCAACTTCCAAGAGTCATGTCTGCCATCACCGGGATCGACTTCCGTGAGGTCCGACTTTTCTTGAAGTCGGTCTTCTTTGAAGTTGCTTTCCTTTTGGACTGCGGTCCGACTTTATGAAGTCTGACTCCTTGTCATCGACTTCCTAAAGCTGGATCTAATATAACTGGGATCGACTTCTTGAGATTCGACTTTTAAAGTTGACTTCCTGAAATTGCATTCCCTTGGACTGCGGTCTGACTTTCTAATGTCCGACTTTTGTCATCGACTTCCTTAAGTTGGTCCTGATATAGCTGGGATCGACTTCTTAAGATCCAACTTTAATGTTGGCTTCCTGAAGTTGATGTCCCTTGGACTGCGGTCTGACTTTCTGAAGTCCGTCTTCTGTCATCGACTTCCTTAAGTTGGACCTGATATAGCTGGGATCGACTTCTTGAGATCCAACTTTTAGAGTTGGCTTTCTAAAGTTTCCTTCCCTTGGATTGCGGTCCGACTTTCTGAAGTCCGACTTCTGTCATTGACTTCCTTAAGTTGGACCTGATATAGCTGGGATCGACTTCTTGAGATCTAACTTTCTAAAGTTGATTTTCTTGAAGTTATTCTCCCCTGGATTGTAGTGCGACTCCCTGAAGTCCGACTTTGTTGTTGTCGACTTTCTTGGAATCGACTTTTCTCTCAATCCTTTTTACAATAGCTACGTTAACTGACGTGCGATGTTCTGTGTAGGTTGATATCATGTCTGCTGATAAAATTGTTCAAGAAGATGTTCCCCAAGAAATGGAACAAGCTGCGGAGCATAGTGCTTCTGCAGTTGAGCCTAGTATTCCTGAGGTCGAGAACGAGAAAGAAGCCGAACAAGTCCCTGTTCTGGCTGTCGAGAAGAAGAAGAAGAAGAAGAAGAAAAAAGGTCATACTGCTCGCCGTATGCGAAAATCAGTTCCAAGTAGTAAGTTTCTGTTCTGAAGCTCACTTTGGATTTTTTATTGTAGGCTCTCCTATTGCTTCTTCATCCAGTTCTGGTTCTTCTAGCTCGGGATCCTGCTCGTCTTCCTCAACCTCTGGGAGTTCGTGGTCTGATTCTTATAGTTCTTCCTCTCCTGAACGGGATGTGGATATAGGAGGGACTCCTACTGCCCTTGCTTTGGTACCTATTCCGGAGAATGTTCCTATCGTAGAAGATCCCCCTTTAGCCTCGGATGACTCTTCTCGACTTCCTCCTGAAGTCTGTCCAGATAACATTCATGTATTAGAGGTCTCTCCCGTAGATTATCCTCCAGAGACTGAGGAAAAATATCCTTTCCCGTCACCTCTTGAGGAGAGGAGTCATGACGTCCCATCCTTTTACCGGGAAATAGATGGTTCTTGGCGTCAATGGTCTGTTTTGATTAGGAATGGTTTTCACGTTGTCCCTATCCTTGATCATGGGGAGTGCGGGGTTGGGTATGGTTCTCTTCGCTCTGTCTCTTTGACAAACATACCTGGTTACCCTTTGCCCTTTAATGCTGGTCATTGCTCTAACACTCTTTCTATTGATGCCGCTCTGAGGATTTTAAACGGCTTAGAGCTTAGAGAAAGAGTGTACTGGGCCTTCCCTAGCTCTTTTACGGGTGACGTGCCTCCCTATATCATGTTGGCACTCCATCGAGTCTATTTCACTAACTTTCCTATTCTTCCAATTCCTCCTTTGGTTAGTGAAATCCTTTTGTATGCTGGGTTGTCTATTTCGCAGATGGGTACTGGTGAGACATGCCTGATTACACCAGTCACTACCCATCAACGCCTCTCAACAAGGACTAGGGCTCCGTCGCTATGGCAGGACCCCCGGAGAGCTCCCACAGTGCGGAACACGTTCATCGTCCAGATCGCCGAGTTAGCCCGTAAAGTCGCCCGATTGGACTACCAAGTCGCCGACATACAGGATAACTCGCCGAGTTAAGGCAAGATCGGCAGTATGGTAGACTGTACATCTTGGCCCTAGAAACTCACCGAGTTAGCCCTTAACTAGGCGACTTCCATACCTGAATCGGCGACTTACGACCGTTACTCGGCGGCAGCCAACGTCATAAATGTTACCATATATGACAATAGGCGCGATCTCCGCCGATGAGTGCGCCCTCCGAGACCCTATAAAAGGGGTCCCAAGGGGACACTCAAAGGCACGATTCAAGTTCCACTCTCACACCAGAGCACTACACTACGAAACTCGCCGATTCTCACTAGAATCGCCTAGTTTCACTTGCAGGTATTTTGACGTAGAGCGTGCGTCGTGGACTCCAAAGCCTCCGGCATCAACCTCGCACCACCGCGAGCCCTGGTAGCAGATTCAATGCTTCATCAGCTGGCGCCGTCTGTGGGACTACCGAACCACCGGTATCCCGTCGTAATCGCGATTTTTTTAAAAATCCGGCTCGAGCTCTCCCAAGAGTTCGCCGAGTTTGTCAAAAAATCGCCGACTTAGATCGTCCGATTCTCGGTTAACGTCCGATTTAGCCTTAAATCGCCGACTTATCCTTGAGAATCGCCCGATCCGGAATATCGTCTGCTAGCTAAGAGTGTTGTCCACGACCTTGTTCGGGAAAACCCCTAACTCGCCGAGTTAACACTTAACTCGTCGACTTAGCTCTTGTTTTTCCGACAGGCTTAGTCAGGTACCTCTCTGCTTTGGTACTTCCTCGCTTTCGCTTTCATGGCAATCATCGAAAAGCAAAAGCACCCTTACGCCAGAAGGAGTAAGGGAAAAATGCCAGCAACTGAGCTGGAACAGGGTGAGCAATCCCGACCAAAGGGACCCGACAATGCTCAACCTGTCGGAACAAACTCGGTTCCTCCTCTCGTCGAGGAACACATAGTGCCCAAGGCTCCACCCACCTTGAAGGAAAGGTTGTTCAGCTTCATGGACAACATCGAAAGAAGGATGACTAACCTCGAGCAAGCGAGGAGTCATAGGACCACCACCATCCGTGAAAGAGCGGATGAATCTGGGTCAATCTATTGTCCATCTGCGGAGAAAAAACAGAGTTCCCGTCCCAAGACGGGACCCAGTAAGAGTCGCTCTGAGAGGACTCTTACTACTCGGTTCGTAGAGGATCTTCGGCGGAAGTTGGCCACCGACCCAGCTGTCGGCAACCCGCACGAAGTCCTGAGGGTTAAAAGTGCTCCTCTTAGCGAGGACCTTTTAAAGGGAGTTTTCCCACCCAACTGGTGGGTACCAAGAATCGAGGCATACGACGGTTCAAATGATCCAGAAGATCACGTGAACCTCTACCTCAACGTCTTGGAACCGCAAACCATCGATGATGGGCTGCTGTGTCGGGCAGTCCCCGGCACTCTCAAGGGCAGCGCTTATCGATGGTTCTCTGGTCTGCCAGCTGGCTCAGTCACCAGCTTTGCAGACCTCTCATCCAAGTTCATCGCCCAACACGTGGGGATGATAAGGATTAAACATAGTGCCAACGCACTCCTGACACTCAGACAGGACAAACTGTCTCTGAGGGATTATACGGTCAAGTTCACCACTATGATTACAGAGGTGAACGACCTAATCCCGAGTGTGGCCATAGCGAGATATATTAGAGGATTAGTCCCCTACTCCCCTTTGGCCCAAAATCTGACTCTCTACAAGGTGAGTTCTCTGCCCGACCTCTTCCAACGCGCTCAATTGTACACCTCTAACAGGCTAGCTGAACTTGGGACTCCTAGCTTCAAAAAGCCTAAGTATGATAGGAAGGGGTACACCTCTAACAGGTATACCAGTAACAAGGCCGAGCCTTCCAAAAAAGAATGAAAGCCTAGGCATGATAACAAGGTATACCAAATCTCAACCAGCAAACCGCCTAAAGGTGCAGTTCCACTATGGAAAAGAACACCCCGCTTATAATAAGCAAGGGCGAGCTGTTTGAGAAACTAAAGGGTCGAGCGGACCTACCTGTCCCTCGCTCTTTAGTCCCTGCAGGCAAAGAGGGCCGCACG
>LFYR01000682.1:103812-126235 GCA_001185155.1 Zostera marina | reverse complement strand
GACTTCCATACCTGAATCGGCGACTTACGACCGTTACTCGGCGGCAGCCAACGTCATAAATGTTACCATATATGACCATAGGCGCGATCTCCGCCGATGAGTGCGCCCTTCGAGACCCTATAAAAGGGGTCCCAAGGGGGCACTCAAAGGCACGATTCAAGTTCCACTCTCACACCAGAGCACTACACTACGAAACTCGTCGATTCTCACTAGAATCGCCTAGTTTCACTTGCAGGTATTTTGACGTAGAGCGTGCTTCGTGGACTCCAAAGCCTCCGGCATCAACCTCGCACCACCGCGAGCCCTGGTAGCAGATTCAGTGCTTCATCAGGTGCAACCTTTTTTTTATGTCAGAGATTTCGTAAATATCCTCAGGGACGCTGGCATAACTCCGACAGCTCGGCTATTCTTCCATTACTTCACTTTCGAGAATGCGAAGAAAGGTAACTCTTTCATTGCCTGTGCCAGCTGAGCTACAACTGTCTCTCACTCTGCCCTGCTGAAGTATCCTCCGACTAGGCGGAATCGGAGTGAGTTCATTTTTGTAGATTGTAGACCGTGTCCTGGAAGTAGACTGTTTTCTGCATCTAACAAGGATCGTAGGCCTACTCCCCGTCCTGTTTTAACTTCGGATGAGGGGGTTATTGTACAGAGGTTGGTCAACCTACATATCATCGCGGTGCCGGTTGGTTTTACCATCGACGATGTTTTTGATAGCAAAGGTTGTATTACTAGAAAGAATGTTGATATTTGTGTATGTGTTTTTCACCTTATTAACTTCTTTCTTTCCTTTTGCAGTTTTCTATACACATAACCCTGGCGGTGTCCCTGAGCGCGTGGGACAAAATGAGATGGGTTCTAAAGTTTATGCACCTGCTTCCAAACCTTCTGATGCCCGACACCTGAGACGCCGTGCTGCTGAGGATGCCTTTCGGGTTGATTCTCCACCTTTGGAGTCTGATCCTCTCAACGAGGAAGAGGTGCAACCTATTGTCGAAGGAGTTCCCCTTAAGCAGCCTTCTACTGAATAGATACCTCCCGTGCAACCTGCTGCTGATTCTCGTGCCTCTGGACTTGCTTCATTCTTCTGAACCCCACCAGAGAAAGAGAAGAGAAGGGATGATGATGCTGATAAAGGGAGTGGGAAGGGGGGAGAGAAAAATAGATCTGAGAAAAGGAAGTCCCCTCCTTCCAAATCTGCTCCTCCCCATACGAAGAAGACTCGAAAGTCCCCCCCTCAGAGAAGATCCCCTCCTCGACAGAGGTTTTATGAGGGCGAGTCCTCTCGAAGTAGGTACTCTTACGCCACTACTCGTGAGACTCAGCTGCCTAGTTATTCCGGTGCCCATCCTCGAAACTATGGGACTAAATTTCCGATGGTCGCTGAGACGGATACTACTCGAGCTACTCTGTGAATGATTTTTGGGTACCCGATGGATCGCTATGTCGAGGAGGTTGGCCAGAATATTGCTAACATGAGTATACTTATCTTTGTACCTTTATGTGTTTAACGTGTACTCATACTATCTCTGCTTTTGCAGCTTGCACATCTGTTTATGGGCCGCCTCTTCTCAATGTCCAATCTCCGAGACACTCATTCGCTAGAAGATGAGTTGAAGAGGGCTAAGCGTAAGATCAAGGAGTTAGATAATGAATTCCACCATAGAGTCCTGGATATGGCCACTGTCACAGAGAATTGTAAAAAGGTGACTGACGACTAGTCTGTTCAGTCTCAAGCCTTGAAGAAGGCTTTACAGGACCTTTCCGAGGTTCGAGGAAATCATGGGGCCTTAGAGATTATGCTAGATGCTGAAAAGGCCAAGGTCAAACTTAAGGATGGTGTAATTGAGGGGCCCTATCGTGACCTTAAAGCTACTGGTGATTCCTTTGAAGCGATGATGCACGAACGAGATCAGCTTTTAGTGCGGTCAAAGAAAACGGATGTGGATCGGGAAGGGCTGCAAAAGAAGTATGACGAGGTCTCTCATCAGCTGGCTGACAGGGAAGCTGATATTGTAAACTTAAGAGCTTCTTTGGCTGACAAGGTTGACGAGAACCAAAGAGTGATGGAAACTCTGGGCAAAATTATAGTTGAGTTTCTCGTTAACATGCGTGACTATAATGATCTTTTCGTTCTGGGTCCTCATGTATGCCCGGGTTTCGAGGCCGAAGATGTTCATAGCTGGGCCCTAGAGCACCGAGTAGAAGCTATGGAAATTAGAGACCGCAAGGATTTGGAAACTGAGAAGGAAGGTGAGCTTTCGTGTGAGGCCACCGCCGTTGTCGAAGATTTTTCTGTTGCTGACCAAGACAACAACGACGTGGTAGATTCAACCCCTGCCGTTGACGCTGCTCCCGAAGAACCTTCTACCGAGAAGCCATCTACTCCTCCTGCTCCTTAATGTTAATTATATATTTTGTTTATATGTTCCTTTTGTACTTCTCTTTTGATATCAATATATGGAACATAGTCATTTACTTTAGTTCTAACTATTTAACTGAATAGTAACTGAACATGACTAGTTGAGTAATCGAATATTCAAGCAATTATAATAATATTAACAATCGACACTTTAGTAATTAAAAGTGGCGAGACATGCCTGATTACGTCAGTCACTCCCAGCAACGCCCTTCAACAAGGACTAGGGTTCCGTCGCTTTACGCCGGACCCCCGGAAGGCATCCACGGTGCGGAGCAAGTGTCTACGTCAAGTACTCAAGGCAACACCTGGGAATCGCCGACTGGGACTACCAAGTCGCCGATTCCAGGGGTGCATCGCCGACTCCAGACAGGGCACTCGGGTCTGGTAGACCGAGGACCTGACAACAAGGGAGTCGGCGACTCCACCTCTGAATCGGCGACTCCCATACCTGAGTCGCCGATTCCCAAGCGTTACTTGGGAGGGCCCACGTCATTATGGCACCCTTAATTGGGCACCATAATGGAGTGGGCCCCACGCTAATGAATGGGGGCACTCCCCAAGACCCTATAAAAGAGGTCCTAGGGGTGTCTTCCATCTCATCTCCACTTGACTCACAACACTCCACACAAGAGCAACCAAGGAGCCCGAATCGCCGACTCCCACGTGAGCCGCCGATTCCCCTCCACTTCTGCAGGTATTTGAAGTAGAGCGCACGTTGTGGACTCCAAAGCCTCCGGCCCTCCTCGCAACCCTGCGAGCCCACTGGTAGCAGATTTCGTGCTTCATCAATATGCAATACCAACAATTAGTCTTCATGTTTAAAATTGTCCCAACAGGTTAAGGTAATAACGTGGGATAAAATAACAGAAGTTATTCTCTCAAAAACCACAGTAATGGGGGCAAAAGGGGAGAATACAAATAAACCTATCTTCCAGGGATAGGTTAATAACATAGTCAGCACTGCAAAGATGAAGGGTGAAACAAGTGCAGTACCCTCTATTAAAATGATTAGCTTTTATCAGTTACGGGCCCTACAGTCAAACAATCAGAGATACATGGATCAAATAAGTTGACCTAGTGAAGTAAAAACTATATCAGCTTCAGAAAACAGGATCCATAGATTGGTAGGTCACATAAAAGCTCAACACATATAAACCACAAGTATATGGTACAATGTCCATAAAGGGGGGGTGACAATAGGTTAGAAGTGATGTCAGATTCAACAAAGTCCTCAACAAACACCCACTACCATAGTAATAGCATCACATAACAAGGATGACAGTATGGATAAACATTTCATACAGAGATAAGTGCCTAGGGCTAAATATCTTATTCCTCGAGGAAGTGGTACTAGTAACTTAGTGGTGTCTTTCGAATCTTAGCACCCAATGTAAGTACAATCCCAAGGAGGCACTCAAAGAATTGGTCTAAACTTTTATCGGCATACTCAACCTCTACGTCGTCACGAAATGTGCATACAGAGTATGGAGGTAAGGAGTATGTGCCAAAATTTGTAGGGAAGAATCCAGACATTTTGAAGGGAGTAGGATGTATTAATCAGACAAGTCCGTAGCCCATAGAATAGAAGGGCAAAAATACTTATGGCCCAGATAAAAAATACAATCCTTTAAACAAGAAATCCCCCCACATCCTCGGTCAATGCTCGAAGGCTCGACATTTTGGTTATTCAATATTGCGGCTCGACGTTTGGACCAACGGTTTAAAGATCGCAGTTTCACATTTTAACCTCGGTCAATGCTCGAAGGCTCGACATTTTGATTAGTCAACTTTGCGGATCGACGTTTGGACCGGAAGGTTGAAAATCGTAGTTCTAGATTTTAACCAGAATTGACCTCAGGGGGCAGTCCAACCGGGGATAGCGGTGACACAGGACTGCGGCCGATAAAAATCTTCGTAGGAGAAAGGAGAGGCCCAGAACTACCCACGCTAACATCCCTCTCAGAACTCTCAGCAAAAGAACCCTCGTCAGAACACCTATCTCGACCAGAATGAGAAGGGGGAGGGTCCTGATCATCGATTGATTCAGAGGAAGAAGCCTCAGAATCGTCGTTACTCTCCCCGTTAGAAGAAGAAGCAGGAGGACCTACAAGAAAGGTCCGTAAATAACATGGGTTAAAACCTTAGCGGTACCCAAAAGTTTATCAGATACAAAATTCAATATCTGGTGAGACATGCCTGATCACGTCAGTCACTCCCAGCAACGCCCTTCAACAAGGAATAGGGTTCCGTCACTTTATGCCGGACCCCCGGAGAGTTCCACAAATGCAGAGGAAGTGTCTACGTCAAGTACTCAAGGAAACACCTGGGAATCGCCGACTGGGACTACCAAGTCGCCGACTCCAGGGGTGAATCGCCGACTCTAGGCCTCGTGGTCAGTTCTGGTAGACTGCCAACTTGGGTCATGGGGAGTCGGCGACTCCGCCTCTGAATCGGCGACTCCCATGCCTGAGTCGCCGATTCCCAGCCGTTACTTGGGAGGGCCCACATCATTATGGCACCCTTCAATAGGGCACCATAATGAGGTGGGCCCCACGCCAATGAATGGGGAAACGTCCCCCAAGACCCTATAAAAGGGGTCCTTGGGGGTCCTCTACTCCCAAGTCATTCCCACTTGATCACACCACACCAGACCAATCCAAGGAGCCCGAATCGCCTACTCCCAAGGGAGTCGCCGATTCCCCTCCACTTCTGCAGGTACATTGACGTAGAGCGCGCGTCGTGGACTCCAAAGCCTCCGGCCCTCCTCGCAACCCCGCGAGCCTACTGGTAGCAGATTCCGTGCTTCATCAGCTGGCGCCATCTGTGGGACTATCGAACCACGATATCTCGTCGTAATCGCAAAATTTTCTTCGCAAAGTTCAGCTCGATTCCCTTAGGGTGAGTCGCTGACTTTGTGTCAAGGAATCTCCGATTCACACAGGCAATCGCCGACTCCACCTAGTGAGTCGCCAATTGCGGGTTATTCTGCTAGCTAAGAGTGCTGTGCACGGCTTGGTTCAAAAAGGTCATAAGTTGAATCGCCGACTCCACATAAGGAGTCGCCGATTCCTTTAGCTTTTTGAGCAAGTGCTGTCAATGCCTTTTGCTCTGGCGCTTTCACTTCCATATAGGTTGGATTTTTCATAGAAAATCACCTATCCCCATCTGAATCGTCGATTCCCACTTGAATCGACGATTCCACACTGAGTATGCGATTCCCACAGTTGAGTCGCCGACTCCCACACTGAATAGGCGATTCCCACAGTTGAATTGTCGATTCGGTCATTCGGTCATTGTCTTCATTCATCGCTTCGGCTGAATAAGACCACGCATAGCCCAGCTCTTTTACCGAAACGAAAATCCATCGCTTTGGCTGGACTCGCATCGTCGTTTCGGTAAAAAAAAAAAAAAAAAGAGTATGGGGCTTCTTACCTTTTTTCACTACCAGTGATTTTGTCGGTCCGCCTCCGGAATACCCAGATCTGATTTTGGGATTTTATGACCACACATCACGTGAAAAAAAATTTCTCTACGACTACAAAAAAACAGAATTTCTCAACAGTGCAAGGAATTTTTTCTGGGATAGGTCTAAACAGGCATCCCGAAATCCACCTCCGGCAGCACGATTTTCTGCAGAAAAATTGAAAAAAAATTCGATATTTTTTGCTAATTTCAAACTTTGGGGACTTGTAGTACTGCTCAAGGGGATCACAAAACTACAAAGAAATATTGTACGGAATTTTTTCTGTTTTGTGACACCCGGGGGGGAAGGTACCTACCCATAGCTTCCGACACTTCGGAAGAACTTTCACTCGTAATCTGTTGCTTCGACCCGAGAGAAGCAACCATCCCATTTATGGCTCCTTTTACTAAGGATCATAAAAAGAAAGCTCTCGCAACTACTACTGAGGTAGGAGCTTCTGGTAGGAGGGTTGGTTCCCGTACTATACCAACCTCCAATATACCACTATCGGCACATGAGGTGCCCTTATCACTCCCATCAAATGGGGGAGCGAACCTAACTCCTGCGCTACAAGAGAGGTTGATTAACTTTATAGATTCTATAGAAAAAAGAGTTAGCAACCTCGAGAAAGCAAGGGGCAAGAAGGCCATCACCCGCGAAAGAGCGGGTGAATCTGGGTCTTACTATCTTCCGTCTACGGAGAAAAAGAGGAAATCTCCAGCACCTCCTAAGGAAAAAGCTGGACCTAGCAAGAGTCGCACTCACAGGACTCTTACAACAAATTTCGTGGAAGATCTTTTGAAAGTTCGTCGGAAGCTGGCCGACAATCCGGTTGCCAGCAGTCCGATCGAGTTCTTGAGAATCAAAAGCATTCCTTTTCACAAGGACCTTTTGAAAGAATCTTTTCCACCAACCTGGCGGGTACCCAAGATAGAAGCGTATGACGGTTCGAGTGATCCAAAAGATCACATCAACCTCTACCTTAGTGTCTTGGAACCGCAGACCACCGATAGCGGACTGTTGTGTCGGGCATTCCCCGGCACTCTCAAAGGCAATGCTTATCGGTGGTTCTCTGGTCTGCCAGCTGGCTCGGTCTCCAGCTTCGCGGACCTCTCTTCGAAGTTCATCGCCCAACATGTGGGGATGATCAGAATAAAACACAGTGCCAACGCACTACTCGCATTACGACAGAACAAACTGTCTCTGAGGGATTACACGATTAAGTTCACTTCGATGATGACAGAAGTGAACGACCTAATCCCGAGTCTGGCCATAGCGGGGTACATGAATGAGCTAATGCCCTACTCCCTTTTGGCCCAGAACCTTACGCTCCATAAAATGGAGATCCTCCCCGACCTCTTCCAACGAGCTCAATCGTTCATTGAGATAGAAGAGGAGAACAATAATAAGTTGGGTGGAGTCGAGCCGCCCAACCGGAAAAAACCTCGCTATGCTAAAGAAGATACATACGAGGATACAAGTTCCCAGTCTGAAACCTCGACTAGTCCTCCTCGATACAGAGAGGAGCTTCTCATCAGCAGTTGTGACCATCAAAGTCATGACTCATACTCTCAGTCTGGTAACAGTTATGGCCAAGAAAGCCATAGCTCACACTCTCGGCCCAGTAACAGTTATGACCATAGCCCACGCTCTCAATCCTATGACAGTGATGGCAACCAGAGCCACAGTTCACACTCACAATCAAGTACATCACGCTAGTAGTGAGAAACTATCACCTGTTAAGAGATAGGACTGGCCAGAGTAGCCATGCAGGCTATGTTTTTGTCAGTGGCAACCAGCGATCAAAAAATACGTTAATTCTTTTGTTTGTCGCTCATACTATTCTCATGTATTCTCAATAGCGATGTTATTCTAAATAAATCTCTCTTTAATCCATGAGATATATGCAGTATCGTATTTAGAATAATCATCCATCGCTTCAGACGGATCAATCATCCATCGCTCCGGCTAGATGACATCCGTCTCTTCAATCTCATGTATCATCCATCGCTTTAGCTGGATGATACACGTTGCTCAGACCTAGCTTACGACCCGCGAGTCTAAGTGATGGTTACAAAATCCAATTTACGTCCAAAGTGGCTAAATTGCGATTACAAGTCTAGTTTACGATTTATGAGTCCAAAGTGCGACTTAAGAATCTAAATCGGATTCTCATTTACGAATCTAGCCCCGAGATTCTAAATTTTCGACTACAATCAACGATACCCTCGTTTTCAATCTATTTTGTCGCTATGGCCTTAATAGATCAAGGATCATTTTGTCGTCTTGGCCTTAATGATCCTATCTGGTGAGACATGCCTGATTACGTCAGTCACTCCCAGCAACGCCCTTCAAACAAGGATTAGGGTTCCGTCGCTATATGCCGGACCTCCGGAAAGGCTTCCACGGTGCGGAGCACGTGTCTACGTCAAGAGCCCAAGTTAACACTTGGGAGTCGCCGACTGGGACTACCAAGTCGCCGACTCCAAGGGTGAGTCACCGATTCCAGCCAAGGATCTCGGGTCTGGTAGACCGAGGACTTGGCCTCCACGGAATCGGCGACTCCACTCCTGGATCGGCGACTCCCATACCTGAGTCGCCGACTCCCAGACGTTACGCGGGCGGGCCCACCCCATTATGGCACCCTTCAATAGGGCACCATAATGAGGTGGGCCCTCTCAATTGAGTGGAAACGCCTCTAGGACCCTATAAAAGGGGACCTAGGGGTGTCCTCCACTCTCAACTCATCTTCTTGACTCACACTCCACACTAGAGCAACCAAGGAGCCCGAATCGCCTACTCCCACGTGAGTCGCCGATTCCCCTCCTCTTCTGCAGGTGTTTGACGTAGAGCGCACGTCGTGGACTCCACAGCCACCGGCTCATCTCGCCACCCCGCGAGCCCACTGGTAGCAGATTCCGTGCTTCATCAGCTGGCGCCGTCTGTGGGACTATCGAACCACGATATCCCGTCGTAATCGCGAAATTTTCTTCGCAAAGCTTAGCTCGATTCCCTTCGGGTGAGTCGCTAACTTTGTGTCAAGGAATCTCCGATTCACACAGGAAATCGCCGATTCCACCTAGTGAATCGCCGATTGCGGGTTATTCTTCTAGCTAAGAGTGCTGTCCACGGCCAAACTCGAAAGAAGAGCAACCTAAAGCAGTCACCGATTCCACTTGTGCTAGTCGCCGATTCCACCTTTGTGAATCGCCGACTCCCATAGTGAATCGCCAACTCCACCTGGTTCTTTCTCTCGGGCTAGTTCTAGCAAGCACTTGCTCTCTAGTTGGAACACGCTTTTGCCTACAATGACTTCTGAAAGGCAAAGGCACGACTATCATCTGAGGGGCAACAAAGGCAAATCTTCGATGATAGCTGGCGGGGCCCAAACTGACCCTCCTCAAGAAACAGGCCACAAGGGCCTGAGGAGCCTCAAGTCAGTCAGCACCCCCAAACATCAGTTCCTCCCGCTTTAGAGGAGAGGTTGTCCAAATTCATGGAAAACATGGAACAAAGGATGAACAGCCTCGAAAAAGCGAGGAGTCAGAGGACCATTGCCCGCGAAGGAGCGGGTGAATCGGCCTCTCATAATTCTCCGTCTGGGGAGAAAAAGGATGGTCCACAACCTTCCAAATCAAAGGTTGGACCTAACAAGAGTCATACTGAGAAGACTCTTACAACTCGGTTCGTGGAAGATCTTCGTCGGAAGTTGGCAGTCAATCCAGCTGCCAGCGGTCCGATGGAATTTCTGAGGATCAAAAGTGCTCCTTTTCGAGAGGACCTTTTGAAGGTATCCTTCCCACAAACCTGGCGGGTACCAAGGATAGAAGCGTATGACGGTTGGGTGATCCAAGAGATCACATCAACCTCTACCTTAGTGTCTTGGAACCGCAAACCACCGATAACGCGCTGCTGTGCCGGGCATTCCCCGGCACTCTCAAGGGCAGTGCCTATCGGTGGTTCTCTGGTCTGCCAGCTGGATCAATCTCCAGCTTCACGGACCTTTCATCCAAATTCATCGCCCAACACGTGGGGATGATTAGGATCATACACAGTGCCAACGCACTGCTGGCACTACGACAGAACAAGCTGTCATTAAGGGATTACACAATCAAGTTCACCTCAATGATGACAGAGGTGAGTGATTTAATCCCAAGTCTGGCCATAGCAGGATACACAAACGGGCTCGTACCCTACTCCCCTCTGGCGCAACATCTTACTCTCCATAAGGTGGAGACTCAGCCTGACCTCTTCCAGCAAGCTCAAGCATTCATTGAGGTGGAAGAGCAGAATGAGAACAAGCTGGTGGAACTTGAGACCACTAGCTACAAAAAACCAAAGTTCGAGAAGAAGAGCTATGGCGGAAAAAACAGTTTCCGAGGCTCCTCGAGCAAGTACACTGAGCATGCGGCTAGTTCCTACAAAAATGAATGGAAGCCCAAGCACGATAACAAAGTGTACCAAACAACCATCAAGCAGTCGCCAAAGGGTCCATCCCAACCATGGAAGGAATGGACCCCACTTACAATCAATAAAGGCGAACTGTTTGAGAAACTCAAAAGTCGGGCAGATCTACCTCCTGCCCGTACTCTGGACCCTGCAACCAAAAGTAGTCGCAAAAAGGGTGGACGGTTCTGTAAATTCCACAAGGACCACGGCCACCTCACCGACTACTGCAGGGAGTTCTCGATCTACGTCGAGCAACTGGTCTCCAAGGGTGAACTTGGCAACTTTGTCAAGGGATCCCGAGAACGAGACGGTTGTAAACCTGACCCGAAGGGGAAGCGTCCACGCTCTCCTTCGCCGGACAGCGACAGTAGCGAGGATCGCCAACGGAAAACCTCAATATGACAAGTGTAAACCATTCTTCCAATTTCTAAAAACTGCGGCTAAGGGTAATATCACTTGGACAACGGAATGCGAGGAGGCTTTTACCAAGTTAAAAGCACACATGTCCTCGCTTCCAATGTTGACCTCACCCAGGGATGGGGAAGATCTGTACTTATACATAGCGGCTTCAGAAGAGGCCGTAAGTGCAGTCCTTATCGCACAGAGAGATAAGGAACAAGTCCCCATCTACTATCACTCGAGGCGACTACAAGGAGCAGAAATACGATATTCTCCAATTGAGAAAATCGTATATGCTGTAATTCATGCTTGTCGTCGCTTCCGAGCATATTTCTTAGCGCACACGATCGTAGTGCTTACGTCGTGTCTTTTACGTCGTCTGCTCCACAAACCAGACATATCGGGTAGGTTAACTAAGTGGGCAATCGAGCTCAGTGAATTCGACTTGGATTTCCAACCAGCCACTGCCATCAAAGGGCAAGCTGTGGCAGACTTCATGGTCGAACTCACACCATCCAACCTAGCCCAACCATGGACTGTGGAAGTAGACGGGTCGAGTTGCAGCACAGGTTCAGGTATCGGAGTGAAAATCCATAGTTCAGATGGAAAAAACTATGAACACTCAATACGGTTCCATTTCCCGGCATCAAACAATGTCGCGGAATATGAAGCAGCCATTCATGGCCTAAAACTGCTGCGAACTCTCGGCGCTGAGAAAGTCACGCTTCGCACTGACTCCCAACTCGTGGCTCGGCAAACCACGGGTGAGTTCGCCTGCAAAGAACCACAAATCACGAAATATGTGGAGGCCATGGTAGAACTCACCAAACAATTCGCTGAGTTTAAAATCGAGCAAATTCCTCGAACTCAGAACACACCAGCCGATGCTTTAGCAAGGCTAGCATCGGCCTGGGAGGGAGACCAGCGTGAAATACTGGTGGACTCCGTACTCCAGCCCTCCTGCCAGGTATTGAATGTCACATCCGATCCCTCAGAGGATTGGAGACAACCAATACTGGCATTCATTCAAAGCGGTGTACTTCCGGACAATCGGAGTGAGGCCAAAAAGTTACAATACAAAGCAGCCAAGTTCTGCGAAGTCGGAGGGGTACTTTATAAAAAGTCCTTCGACAGCCCGTTGTTGCGTTTGGCCAAACCCGACACTGACAAGGTCATTAAGGAAGTACACGAAGGCTCGTGCGGACTCCATGAAGGAGGAAAAGCACTGGCCTTCAAAATCATACGGCTGGGGTATTATTGGCCCACACTACGGTTAGAAGCTCGCACTTACGTCCGAAAGTGCCGAGCATGTCAATTGCATAGCCCAATGCAACAAAAACCATCCGCGGACATGACTCCCATCCTGAGCTCGATACCATTTGCAAGGTGGGGACTGGACATCGTAGGACCATTCTCACCCTCAACATCCCAAGCTCGATTCATTTTTGTGGCAGTTGACTACTTCACAAAATGGGTCGAGGCTCAGGCTGTAGCAAAAATCACTCAGGATGCGGCAGTCAAATTCGTATATCGCTCCATAGTGTGTCGATTCGGAGTTCCTCAACACATTGTCACGGACAATGGTACCCAATTCACAGGGGGGAAGTTCTCGAGAATGTGCGAGGAGCTGGGCACAAAACTTCACTTTGCTTCCGTTTACCGACCACAGGCAAATGGACAAGTGGAGGTGATCAACAAGGCCATCGTACAAGGTCTCAAAAAGAAAATCGAATCGGCAAAAGGGGCCTGGGCAGATAAGTTGTGCGAAATCCTATGGGCATATCGCACAACTAGTAAAAATCCCACGGGTAACACCCCCTTCGCTATGACATATGGAGTAGAGGCTGTCGTACCAATCGAGATGAGCATACCAACGTACAGGATCTCGAAGTACGACGAGCTAAACAATGACCAAAACCTAGCTACAGAGCTAGAGTTGAGGGATGAAACCCACGACGAGGCAGACCTGCGGAACGAATCGTACAAGGCCAGCGTATCACGATACCATAATCTCCAAGTACGCAAAAAAGTATTTCTGCCGGGAACCCTCGTCACGCGGAAGGCTAGTATCACCGAAAGGAATAGACCAAGGAATAAGTTGTCATCCAACTTCGAGGGTCCATACATCGTCGATGAAGAGATAAGACCAGGAACTTATCGCTTACGACGGCAGGATGGAACAATGGTTCCGAACACCTGGCATGCTGACAACATGCAACAATACTACGCTTAGTGTTGACCCTCCTCTTCCTTTAGTCCTTTCGTGTATAGCAAAATAAAATAGTTAGATTTTATTTTCAAACATTTGTTTTCCGCTTTTTTAGTAATAAAAAGTTAAAATTTAAAAGTTCCTATGTATTTACGACTTTACCCCTGATAAATCGAAATTGTTTTGTCGCTATGGCCTTAACAATTCAACTACATCTTATCGCTATGGCCTCGATGTATAGATCACTCTGTCGCTTCGGCCAGAGATGAATTCAAAGGGTACAAGTCTTAGGAACGCGTAAAACCCTAGATCGTCAACACTTAGGGTTTTCAAGTTAATCTATTTTGTCGCTATGGCCTCAATAGATTGGAAATTTTTTTGTCGCTTTGGCCTTAACAATTCAACTACATCTTGTCGCTATGGCCTCGATGTATAGATCACTCTGTCGCTTCGGCCAGAGATGAACTCAAAGGGTAGAAGTCTTAGGAACACACAAAACCCTAGATCATTCACATGTAGAGTTTCGAAACTAATCTATTTTGTCGCTATGGCCTCAATAGATTAAAAGTCGTTTTGTCGCTACGGCCTTAACGATCCAACCTCATCTTGTCGCTATGGCCTCGATGAAGGTAAAACAATCACTCCGTCGCTTCGGCCGGAGACAAACAACAACTCTAGAGTCTTAGGGTTAATCGTATCTTTTTATCTTTCAAAAATATTTGTTATCTTTAATTTTGTTAATCGATTTTACGACTTACTATTAGTTGTGAAGTTTAGTTTATTTTCACGAATTTAACCATAGACTGAGCTACGATTCGTACGACCAAGTCTACGCCCAGAGTGGCTAGCGATAGGGTTAGTCTAATTTATGTCCAGAGCGGCTAAATTACGACTCGCGAATCTAGTTTCGGGTCTTAGTTACAATTCAAAGGAATAAAGTAAATGAACAATAAAATAGAAAAGCGAAAACGATTAATTTCATTAAAATTTCAAAGTTACAAAAAGATAAGAAAGATTACAAAATAAAGAAGGACTAATAGATTCTATTCTTGCGCGGCTTCGTCCTTCATCTTGTCGAGAACTTCCTTATTCTTCTCGACCTCCTCAGGATGCTGCTCTACCCACGCCATAATATCCGTGATGTAGTCCAGAGGTAGAGCAGGAAATACTGTCGGTCCGAAGAAGATGAGCTCTTGAAGCTGGTCGGATTGGTAGCGTACATCCAAATCCAACCCAGCAGCTCTCCCAGTAAGTGCAGTGTTGTCTTCTTTCAAGCTCAGCACTTCTTCTTCGGCATTCGCAAGCTCGCTCTTCAGATCAGCATTGTCGCGTTGGTTCTGAACTGCTTGCTTCTTCAACTCCGCAATCGTAGCCTCAAGGGAAGCTACGTGCCCTCTTTCATTGGCTAGCTGGCTCGTAAGGTTTGCAATCTCTTCGGCACGACCAGAACTAGCAGTCTTCAAATCCTTACGAAGCGCCAAGATCTTCGTGACATATTCGTCTATCTCTTTCTGCTTGGACTCAATGGTCTTGTCCTTCTTCGGCAGAATATTGTCACGGAAGTTCTCCATTCTGGCCCTCACATTCTTCAGTTTATCGAGAGCCTTCTCGCTCTCCTTAAACTTCGCGTCGAGCTGATTGTATTTGTCTTGAATTCTCTCGACGTCATGGATAGAGTCTCCATGATAACACGCATGTGCCATGTAGCATGCGGCATTCAAATGCGTCAGTAGTTCGCTCCTGCACCAAGTCCCAGGGTGACCCAAGAGGAGTGACATAGCTTCCCTTCTAGTCTCAGCACTAGCCATAAAGTCAGGAAGCGTCACCCCAGCAGAAGTATAAGGCTCATAGCCCCTGGGTGGTGGAGGCGCAGAGCGCGAGCTCGACCCATGCTCGAAGGTCCGTCGAGGCTCGCTGCGAGCTTTGTCTTTCTTTTGGCGCAAGCTGATCAATTTGCCCGCGCGAAACCTCTTGCGCATGTACAGAGGGGCAGCGTCATGATATAGGATTGATCGCCTCTAACCACTCTCTATCTCTCGTTCAGTGGGTGGCTCATGCGCTTCTTCAACGTCTTCAAAAGTGAAGTCTTCCCTTTGGCAAAGGACAAAGGGAACACCGCGCGGTACAGAATATGCGGTAAGCGTACGCGCTATACGATCTGAGGCCTCGATGTCCCTCGTGCTCAGCTCGATCGAGGCATTCATGTGCACTCGATTCGGATCGTTCCACATCTCCCGGCTCCCAGGGAGAAACTCAGAAGTGATAAAAACAAATTCTCTCTTCCAGTTGGATCCAAAGTTCGTCGGGAGCTCATCGACGATGTTCTTGTCAAAATGGCGTCGCGTGAACCCAAAGAGACCTGATCCAGACTTTTCTGGGGTAAGCTTGTAGAAATAAAGAAACAAGCTCGCCGTCGCAGCAATGTTGAGGCCCCAACAGATATTCATGAAACCCCGCAGGATCACGAAGAATCCCGCCGGGAGCTGCGACAATGAAACTCCAAATGTCAAGAGCACTTCACTGATGATCTCCGGAATTGGTAGCTCGGAGAAGTGCTTGAAATAGATCCTCGGGATAGCTTGGAATCCCGGGGGCGGCAGATTTATCGGCTGGTACCTCGACACCCAGAATCGGAGGTGACCAGAAATTTGAATCCCCGACAACAATGTCCGAGCATCGCTCGCATTCAGATTAGAGGGGGGATTCACTCCATCAGACCCGTCCAAGGTTGCAGGGGTCATCACTTGTTCGTATTCTCCGTCTCCAGAACGGCCGACAGGTAGCAACCTTGGCACGCCATTCAAGGCGATTTCACAATGAGCGAACCCAGAGGGGTTCACAGCTCCAACGTACGTATTCAAGTCGAGGTCCGGGTCTCGACTAGCGTTCAGGTCCACGGGAGGTGGCGGTGTTCGTTCGGAGCGCCGGCTCGCTCTTCTTCGTGGATTAGAGGCACCACGGTCCACTATCAGAGGCTCCTCGATGTTTAGAGGAGGAGGGACCCCTTCGCTTTCCTCGGGCACATGCACTTTGACCTTGCCAGTGGTGCGCCTTCTCTTTCTCTTCAGAGAAGGACCATATTCGGGTTCAGTCCCGACACGATTCGGCCCTCCGCGCTCACGACCAATGGTGCAGGGCGGTGCGCAGAGGAATCATCAATACAGATAGGAATCGCCGACTCCAGCCCACGAGTCACCGATCCCGTAAGAGGAATCGGTGAGACATGGCTGGCAGTCGCCGACCCAATGGCAGCTGAAGCCTGCCCCCTTCGCTTGAAGGACTTCCCTTTGACAGGGCCTGCATGAGTCGCCGACTCCACGATGGGAGTCGCCGACACAGAGGCCACGGGAATTTCCCCAGGCTCAAGAGGCGCCCGTACGACTACAAGGGCCCTGCACGGAGTCGCCGATCCCACAGGGGGAGTCGGCGACACTAGCGGGGCGCCCAGTAGCTCGTGCACGGTGGCACTCAACTCCAATCCGTGAGGTGGAACGACCGGAGTCGCCGACTCAACCTCTCTGTCAGGAGAGGGAATCGGCGACTCAACGGCGTTCAACGCCTCATTCAAGTTATCAGTTATCAGCTCAACGATGAAAGCTGACGTGGGAATCGCTAACTCAAGGTCTGAGAACTAGGGAGTCGGCGATTAAAAACTCAAGGTCTGAGAACTAGGGAGTCGGCGATTAAAAATCTGAGGGTGTTGGGCTATCGAGGTCACTATTTATAGGCCTTGGGGAAATTGCAAAAACCCCCCAGAGAACCCAAAATTTACGAAATTTGAGATCAAGATTCGATCTCCACATCCCCCAAATCACGCCAAGTCGCCGACTCCACAGGGCAGTCGCCGACTCCGGGCAAAAACTCACGGCAATGTGAGGTACTTTCCTTATTTGGAGATTTTACAAATATTCCCCGTATATCTCCTAAATATTCCAAGGATCTCCCGAAAAGATCCGACGGTTACGTTAGGAGTCGCCGACTCACAGAGGGAGTCGCCGACTCACAAGGGTAAAAAACAAAAATGCCCCCTACCACGGATATCGCCGACTACCAAGAGTATCACAAACTCCAGTCGCCGATTCCAGGTACAATAACACTAAAAACTGCCCCAAGTGCAAATTTTCAGCGGGGAGTATCACAAACTCTCCCGGCACTTCTGTCGCTTCGGCCAGAAGTCGTCAAATTTCAGGGGGGAGTATCACAAACTCTCCCGACACTTCTGTCGCTTTGGCCAGAAGTCGTCAAAATTCAAGGGAAGAGTATCACAAACTCTACCAACACTTCTGTCGCTTCGGCCAGAAGTCATCACACTTTAGGAGGGAGTATCACAAGCTCTCTCCATCTTTAAGGCCAGAAGTCATCACACTTTGGAGTGTCGAGTATTTGTGATCGGTCGTTTACCGACGATCACATAAATCGAAAAACACTCATCACAAAAAGTTGCGCATCATCAAAGCACAACCTTCAAGGGGGAGTATCACAAGCTCTCCCGGCACTTCTGTCGCTTCGGCCAGAAGTCGTCGAAATTCAGGGGGGAGTATCGCAAACTCTTCCTGACACTTCTGTCGCTTCGGCCAGAAGTCGTCAACTTCGGCCAGATCAATCGAGGATTTATTGAGCATGGGAAGGAGCGGCACGAGGAGCAGCCCCCCACGGCAAGGTCAGTAAGTCAATAATAAATATATCCTTTAGACTGATACAGTTGTTTTGCAGGTTATTTTTGTTTTGCAGGAACGATCCTGTCACTTTGGCCAGGATCCACGCATTCTGTCGCTTCGACCAGAATCAGACTCTAAACGAGTCGGTCCATTTTGTCGCTATGGCCTCAATCGACCAAAGAATTATTTTGTCGTTTTGGCCTCAATAATTCTCCTATCTTGTCGCTTTGGCCTTGATAGACTTGGAGATCATTTTGTCGCTTTGGCCTTAATGATCTCGACCCACTTTGTCGCTTTGGCCTTAGTGGGGTAACCGTCGTTGCGGACATAAAGTCGCTCTTGATCAGGGTGGACTATAAACATGGGTTCTGATAGTGAACCAGATCCTGTCGCTTTGGCCAGGATCCACGCATTCTGTCGCTTGGGCCAGAATCAGACTCTGATAGTGAGTCGCTCCATTTTGTCGCTTTGGCCTTAATGGATGGGAGTTATTTTGTCACTTTGGCCTTAATAATCTCCCTTCATCTTGTCGCTTTGGCCTTGATGATAACACAGAAAGAGTCGCTCCTGATCAGAGTCGGACTATAAACACGTAGTTCTATTGGCCTGGAACTAGATTCTAATAGTGAATCAACCCATCTGATAGTGCATGGGTAACAGAGTCATTGTGTCGCTGTGGCCACATGGACTCGATCCCATCTTGTCGCTTTGGCCTTGATGCGGATCACCTTGCTTGGGGGGGGATACTGGCGGTACACGGGTGTTCAGCCATACTCTCTTCAGGGGGGAGTACTGGTGAGACATGCCTGATTACGTCAGTCACTCCCAGCAACGCCCTTCAAACAAGGAATAGGGTTCCGTCGCTATATGCCGGACCCCCGGAAAGGCTTCCACGGTGCGGAGCACGTGTCTACGTCAAGATCCCAAGTTAACACTTGGGAGTCGCCGACTGGGACTACTAAGTCGCCGACTCCAAGGGTGAGTCACCGATTCCAGCCAGGGATCTCGGGTCTGGTAAACCGAGGACTTGGCCTCCACGGAATCGGCGACTCCACTCCTGGATCGGCGATTCCCATACCTGAGTCGCCGACTCCCAGACGTTACACGGGCGGGCCCACCCCATTATGGCACCCTTCAATAGGGCACCATAATGAGGTGGGCCCCACTCAATTGAGTGGAAACGCCTCTAGGACCCTATAAAAGGGGACCTAGGGGTGTCCTCCACACTCAACTCACACTCTTGACACACACTCCACACTAGAGCAACCAAGGAGCCCGAATCGCCTACTCCCACGTG
Organism: Zostera marina; assembly: GCA_001185155.1. Taxonomy (NCBI): domain Eukaryota; kingdom Viridiplantae; phylum Streptophyta; class Magnoliopsida; order Alismatales; family Zosteraceae; genus Zostera; species Zostera marina. Next base: position 107,338 of record LFYR01000682.1, on the reverse strand, counting down.
AGTCGCCGATTCCCCTCCTCTTCTGCAGGTGTTTGACGTAGAGCGCGCGTCGTGGACTCCACAGCCTCCGGCTCATCTCGCCACCCCGCGAGCCCACTGGTAGCAGATTCCGTGCTTCATCAGAGAGGATCTCGCATCCTGGGACATCACCAAAAACCCACACCCCAGCACGCAAAGAAGGGGGAATACTGATAGTACAAGGTCCAACACACATACCATAGTACTAAAAGTTGTATCCCAAGATATCTAATACGCAGAGGAGGGGGGAGTACTGGTGATACAGTATCCCGAACCCGGTCACAACTTACCAGCAACTAAAAGTCTGGATAGCCTAAGATGAGTTGAGGTATCTATTTTAGGGTTGGGGAGGTCCCAAGTCGAATCCTAGGAAGATCGACTTTCCTGAGGATACTTCCCTGGGATCGACTTCTGAATAAAGTCGATCACCAGGAAAGTCGATCCCCAGAAAGTCGATCTCTGGAAAGTCGACTTTGGGCCCCGATCTGATCAGTTAGGTAGTTAGGCGGTTACTGCCCAAATGACCAGATTACCCCCATAAGAATCCCTATAAATAGGAGGCATCTCCCACACATTAAGGGCAGGTCATTTGGAGTGGAAGAAGTCCTAGCGAAACAGAGCTCTGCGCACTTGAGTTCCGATCCGATTTCCCGCGGAGTTCCCCGCTTGGCGCTTGCTTGCGCGTCTTGGAGTACTGGTCGGGTTTCACCCCCATCAGTGCCGTCCAAAATTTGGCACATGAGATATAAATTGTATTTTATTTAATGGATCTAGTAATTATAAAAAGTTGTAGTGTAAAATTAATAATTAACTTTTTCTCCCTACGATCAAAATCGACACTGGTTAAGATTGAACGAAAATAGACGGAATCGGGCAATTGGTGCTTGTTTTCCTTTAAAAATGATTATGTTATTGAATCTACATGGTTCAATTTTTTGAATCTATGTTATTTACATGATTAATAATTTTTTGAATCTACATGAGATATAAACTGTATTTTATTTAATGGATCTAGTAATTTTAAAAACTTGGAGTGTAAAATTAATAATTAACTTTTTCCCACAACGATCAAAATCGACACTCGTTAAGATTGACCGAAAACAGACGGAATCGGCAATTGGTGCTTGTTTTTCTTTAAATATGATTAATTTATTGAATCTAAATGGTCCAATTTTTTAAATCTATGTGTTTTACAACCGCTGAGTCGTCCAAAATTTGGCACATAAGATATAAATTGTATTTTATTTAATGGATCTAGTAATTATAAAAAGTTGTAGTGTTAAATTAATAATTAACTTTTTCTCCCAACGATCAAAATCAACACGGGTTAAGATTGACCGCGAAAATGACGGAATCGGCAATTGGTGCTTGTTTTTCTTTAAAAATGATTATGTTATTGAATCTACATGGTTCAATTTCTTTAATCGTAATTCTCGTAGTTCCGGCCGTCATTGAAGCAGCAATAACAACAGCTCCGGTTGTTCTATTTGTTGGTCCTCCAGTGACCGCCATAGTGTATCTTCTGGGACGCGTGGAGGAAATTTTTTTTAACATTTTCTGGAAACATTTAGTTTCCGGCGTGGAGGCAGGAGCAATCTGGAAAAATAAAAGGATTGGTGAAAAATAAAAATAATGACTTACTCTCAATAGACTTTTTTATTTAAATATATACAAGTTTTATTTAAATATAACGAATAACGCTATTTCGGCTATATAAGCAACTTTATTTGGCTGAATGTAGATCATTTCTATTATATGAGAGCAAGTTTCTAAGTATTCACTCTCTTCAGCCAAAAGTAAACAATCAAACTGTTGGTACCATGGACCGCGGACCGCGGCCCATGGACCGAACCGGACCAGCCGGCCCAGACGGACGGACGGGCGGGCGGACGGATGGGCCCGACCGTACGAGCCCACGAGGCCCAATGACAACAAGTGAAGGCTATAAATACCTCCCCTGGTCCAACTGGGGAGGGGGTTGATAATTCTGAGAGTAAGACTTGTACTAGGTTGGACGGTGAGCTAGCTCCGGCGAACCCTCACACCAACACAAACGCTTCACACTTTGCTTACGATCGATTTGCTCTCATATGTAAGATGATCTGTTGTTTTGAGTGATTTCTGTTGTTTTTATAGCTCTTTTTCTTTTATCTATTTGTTTTGAGTAGTAAAAGGACTAGTCTCCTTTGTTTGGGCAACTTAATTGCCGTGAAAGATGGCCGGAATCAGAAGTGCCTAATCAATCAGATTAGGAATTCACGACCAAAATAAAAAGGGAGGGAAAATGAGTGAGCCTGAAAAATTTAACAAAAACTCATGTTTTTATTATTTACAAGTGACTCTTTATAGTTTATATAGTCTTCTTTTTTATATATTTTAACCTTAAAGACATAGATAATATATATTTAACTAATTAAGTAATTAATTAGCTTAAGTAATCATATCTGGTCTTTTATTCTTACATCTCCTTCTCTTGTCTTTTTTGTTTAGCTTCAGTCTCTGATTATATCTGTTTTTCTTTCATCTATTTGTTTTGATACGTTTGTTATTTCTTCGCGGTGACATATAGATAACAGGCAATCTACATCGATTTCTGAATTTTACTTCATTTTTTATTAATATAAGACTACTATAATTCCACTCTCATCACTCATCTATAAGTAGAAGTTTTGTTTTTCTTTCTGTTGATTTGATTTTGTTCACAACAGATTTTAAGTAGAAAAACTACAGCCAAACTTTCATCCGAAACCAAGTTTAATATATGGGTTGTAAGCATAGCTCCGTCCGAAACCAACTTTCATCTTCCGACTCTCAACTGATAAGTCAATTCTTGGATGACACCGATGAGGTAATAGAAATATGTAACAAGCTCGAGGGAGTCGTGGAGAACATTCTCCGCTCATTCAATGTGCTCTCTGCAGAAAGTTCTTCTCAACAAATCTCCCCCGGAGAATTGGAGTCCTTATTGAATGACTTGCAAGAACGAATGGCGAGAATCAGTTTCAGTTGGGAGGGCGTGTTTAACATTCGTAAAATGATCGAGAAGGAGTGATAGCGTCCCACTGGAAAAGTGGACGATCCTCTCTGTTATCGTATAATCCCAAGTATACTACAAGTGTATTCCCAATGTATTACAAGTGATCCTCCCCTTTACACTTCACCCCTAAGGGTATTTATACAATTTCCTAACGAGTTCGGTATCTGATATACTTGGGACGCCTCCTTTGGGATGTTAACTGCTCAAGCTAACGGGTCTTTCCAGCCGTCCTGCTGGGCCTAGACCAAATGTCCGTAGGGCTTTAGGGGCCGTCCGGACCATCCGAACGATCTAATGTCCTTGGCATAACTTGGGCTCTCTTCTATTCGTCTTGCTGGGCCTAGACCAAATGTCCGTAGGGCTTTAGGGGCCGTCCGGACAATCCGAACGATCTAATGTCCTTGGCATAACTTGGGCTCTCTTCTATTCGTCTTGCTGGGCCTCGCTCCTAGACTTCTTCATGGGCCTGGG
>LFYR01000682.1:20217-100135 GCA_001185155.1 Zostera marina | reverse complement strand
TTGGCGGGAGGCCTTATTTGGTCTTCTAACCTTACTGCCCTAAGGCTTTCTTCCTTACAGAATTTCCTTACTTTTTTCCATGTCTTCACAGAATTTCCTTATTTTTTTCCCTGTGAACTGCGTTCCATTATCTGTTACTTTTTCCCTAAGGCTTTTTCATTTTGGCGGGAGGTCTTATTTGGTCTTCTGACCTTACTGCCCTAAGGCTTTTTTCCTTACAAAATTTCCTTACTTTTTTCCCTGTCTTCACAGAATTTCCTTACTTTTTTCCGTCTTTCGACCTCTTTGCCCTACGGCATTTTGTGACGGGTGGCCTCGTTTGGTCTTTCGACCTCATTTTGTAAACATATATATAAAGGTGTTTGTATTGAGATAAAACTTACCATACGGGCTTTTGTTCCTTACCACCAAATATCCTTTCGCCTCGTACTATCCTCCATTTCCGTACGAAACGAGTGAATATGATCCCCTGGGTCTGTGGTTCCATCGTACATAGTCATCTTCGGGGCCCTCTAGGGCTTCTTCGCCGCCTGTTGGTATGGGCTGGTCTAAGTAGCCGATTGATGGCCGTACGGGTGCCCTATCACTTCCCTGTGTATTTCTGTCCGTTAGTGATAACATTCGCTCTTGCAGTTGCCTCTGATTGTTTTGCAACTCCGTGATAATCAAAAGGAGTCGATCCTTCCTTCCATTTTGCGGTTTGCGAAATGCTCTTCTACATCCCATTTGTTCGTTCCTGTGTTGCTCGGGTGACCTTGACCTTGATCGACTTTGTCTCAACCAACGTATAGACACATTATCCCTTGGCGCTGGTTTGTCAACAGGCCAAGGATTTTCCCACGCTTGCAGTTGAGGACGGTAAGGCGCCTCTTCAATGTTTTCCTCCACACGCATCGGTTCCTCTAAAATGTGATTTTCAGTTGGGATCGGTGGTTGTTGATCTTCTCCGTTCGCCTCCACCGCCGTTGTGATTCCTAAATTCAGAAGGTTGCGTGTTCGATTCACGTCAGGTTCACCACTGATAGCGTCCCACTGGAAAAGTGGACGATCCTCTCTGTTATCGTATAATCCCAAGTATACTACAAGTGTATTCCCAATGTATTACAAGTGATCCTCCCCTTTACACTTCACCCCTAAGGGTATTTATACAATTTCCTAACGAGTTCGGTATCTGATATACTTGGGACGCCTCCTTTGGGATGTTAACTGCTCAAGCTAACGGGTCTTTCCAGCCGTCCTGCTGGGCCTAGACCAAATGTCCGTAGGGCTTTAGGGGCCGTCCGGACCATCCGAACGATCTAATGTCCTTGGCATAACTTGGGCTCTCTTCTATTCGTCTTGCTGGGCCTAGACCAAATGTCCGTAGGGCTTTAGGGGCCGTCCGGACAATCCGAACGATCTAATGTCCTTGGCATAACTTGGGCTCTCTTCTATTCGTCTTGCTGGGCCTCGCTTCTAGACTTCTTCATGGGCCTGGGCTGGTAACTTGGGGGTACCATCAAGGAGAAATGGAGGAAAATATTCAAAATAATTCACACGACATTAGTAATGGTAATTCTGATAGTTCCAGTCATTGTAGCAGCAATCGCAGCACCTCCAGCAACTGTGTTGGTTGTTTCTCTAGCAACGGACATTGTGTATTTTCTGGGAGAGCAGGAGAAAGAAAATTTTAAATTTATCTGGAAACACTTCCGAAAATTCACCAAAGACAAATTATTTGATTCGGAAAAGATAACAGTGGATATGAAAGAGATGAAGGAAGAGGTGGAATTATTATTTGCTACTCTTGAGATGATTTCACATGACCTATATAACGTGAATGCAATGTGATCACTCTCTGTGGAAAAAATAAAGTATACTTCAAATATTGTTACCAAATATGCAGAATCCTTCAAAAGTCGCGTTCAGAACTGTAAAAGTCAAATTAACAAACTGCAAAATGTGATTATTTAAGGAAGAAATTAATTAGGGGAGTTGTTGTGTGTTTGTGATCTGTTGTTTTGCAGAGATTAGTTTGCAGGATTTTGTTTGTGTTTGTGTTGTATTTGTATTTGTTGGTTTTGCAGAATGACAGTTTGGTTGCCGAGATAATTCAGATATGGATTTGGATATGAATGACAGTCTAATTGCCGGCCTGGTCTATTTTTCGAAATAACTGCAGTATAAGAACATAAAAAAAAACTATAAGAACCAATATTGATTGATTGATTGATACTAACTATTTATAATTACAATTTTCAGTATTTTCAGGAAAGTCTGAAACATCTGAGATATATGCAACTTTGTATTTCTCTCCAAAAAGAAAACCTAAATTGACATAACCCTCTCCTGTATCACCTAAATTGATTCCAGATATTAGGGATGGTTCAAAAATAATTATAACTAGATGATAATCAAGCAATTTACAGGTAGAGGATGGAACAAATTTCAAGCCTGATGCTATAAATGGCGTTTCAGAACGACTTTCGATAATCTTCCAGTCTATTTGAGATATAGGTCTCACTATTCGATCGTCATTCAAATTTGATGGAACAAGGTATCGGAATTTCTCAGCCACACTGCGAGATTTAAATGAGTTCTTGATCTTATAAATTAGATTAAGAAAAATGATTATGGGAAAGGTGATCGAATTAATTACCCATCCATGGTAAACTGGTTGAGGCAAATTGGCATGGGATCAGCATCGATTCGATAATTTTGAAGTGCTCTCACATCATCTAATCCATGAATGGCATCAGAATGTTCGATCCTGTCTCAAAATGATCTACATTCATTCATGAGAGAAATAAACATATTGTAGCGAGTAAATGAAATGTAGACGTTCAGGGAAGCGACGTAGCAGCGAGAATACTCCAAGACGTAGCCCGAGGTTGGGAGAAGAAACTTCTGTTGTAGCCGGAGGTAAGGAATTTGGAGTTCTGTGAAAATTGGATGATCCCGATAGTGGGTCTCCTTTAATTCTATTTAAAACAAATAATGTCAGAATTACAAGTAGCCACGACTCATAACTAACTCTATTAACTATTTAACCAAGTTATTAATAATAACAATAGTCATTATCCTATTAAGTTTACTGGAAACTCATGAATGCGCATTTGTATGGGAGGGAGGGGCACCCTCACAGGTACAACCCAGAATAGCATGTCATGAGTTGAATATAGACACCAGCTTTACCCCTATTCGGCAAAAGCGAAGGATACTCGCAGTTGAAAGAAAGGAAGCAGCACAAGCTGAAATAAAAAAACTGGTCAAAACAGGACACATACAGGAAGTTAAATACCCGCAATGGCTAACTAATCCAGTCATGGTGAAAAAAACTAATGGAAAGCGGAGAATGTGTGTAGACTTCACAGATCTCAATAAAGCATGTTCAAAAAATAGCTATCCACTACCATCCATCGACAGATTAGTTGATGCAACCTTTGGAAAATGAACTATTGTCTATGATCTCGGGTTATAATCAAATCCTCATGAAAGAGGAAGACGAAGAAGTCACGTCGCGTCATTCATCAATGACCGGGGAACATTCTGTTACAAGGTCATGTCTTTTGAATTACGAAACGCAGGCGCAACCTTCCAAAGGCTCATGGACAAAGTCTTCAAAGAGCAAGAAGGAAGATGATGAAGCACGGAAAATCTTACCAGGGCTCGTGGTGGTGCAAGGTGATGCCGGAGGCTCTGGAGTCCACGAGCGCGCTCTACGTCAAGTCTTCCGGGAGAAATCGACGATTAGATGTGTATAATCAGTGATTTGCTCTGTGTTTCCTGCTCTAGAATGTATGGAACTCATGCTTTAGATTGTGCCCAGAGGACCCCTTTTATATGGCCATCCAAGCGCAATCCGCGGCAGTGATAAAGCCCGCATTAATGGTGTGTCATTAAGGACGTGAGCTGGCGTCGAGTAATGGTCGGGAAATCAACAATTGGGGGCTGAAACAGCGATTTGGTGGCAAGGTCGGCGAGTTCAACGGGCGAGATCGGCAGTCTACCAAGTACTGGCGATCTCGTCTCAACTCGACGATTTACCACCCAAATCGGCGATTTGACAGCTCAAGTCGGTGATTCCTTAATTCAACTCGATGATTTGACGAAGATCAACCATTGTTCCGCACTCGTGTAAGCCTTCCGGGGGACCGGCGTATAGCGAACGGAACCCGAGTCCCAGTTGAGGTGCGTTGATGGGAGTGACTGGCGTAACAGTCATGTATCAGCAGAAGAAATGTCCTAGCTTATGTAGATGACATCCTAGTAATATCCAAAAAAGAAGAAAACCACCCAGATGATATAAAAGAAACATTAGTGATGAAGCACTGAATCTGCTATCAGAGGCTCGCTGTGGTGCGAGGTGATGCCGGAGGCTCTGGAGTTCACGACGCGCGCTCTACGTCAAATACCTGTAAGTAGAGACTAGGCGATTCTAGTGAGAATCGACGAGTCTCTTAGTGATGCTCTGGTGAGAGTGGAACTTGTGTTGTGTCTTTGAGTGTCCCCTTGGGACCCTTTTTATAGAGTCTCGGAGGGCGCGATCAAAGGCGGACATCGCGCCTATTGCCATAGATGGGAGCATTTATGGCGTTGGCTGGCGGTGAGTAACGGTCGTAAATCGGCGATTCAGGTATGAAAATCGCCTATTTAGGGCAAACTCGTCGAGTTTCCAGGGGCGAGATGTGCAGTCTACCATACTGCCGATCTGGGTCCTAACTCGACGATTTGTCCCTAAAGTCGGCGATTTGGTAGTCCAATCGCGATTTATGGGTTAATTCGGCGATTTGACGATGAACTTGTTCCGCACCGTGGGAGCCTTCCGGGGCGGGGGTCCGGCGTAAAGCGACGGAACCCTAGTCCTTGTTGAAAGGCGTTGTTGGGAGTGACTGCCGTAATCAGGCATGTCTCACCAATTAGAAACTTTGCAAAAATATGAGAAGCGGTTAAACCCTTCGAAATGCAACTTTGGGTCCAGCAAAGAAAATTCCTTGGGTTCTACGTTAGGCAGAAAGGGATAAAGCCAAATCTAAAAAAGATAACTGCAATCTTAAAAACAACACCTCCCCGGACTATCAAGGAAGTACATAAACTAAATGGAAAGCTCAATGCCTTATGCAGATTTATTTCTAAAGCTGCGGACAAATGTAAACCTTTTTTCCAACTATTAAAAACCAGCCAGAAAGGAGTAGTAACCTGGACTCCAGAGTGCGAACAGGTATTCCACCAGCTTAAGGCACATTTGACATCATTACCTTACCTGTCTTCTCCCAAAGTTGGAGAGGAATTGTACGTTTACGTAGCAGCGTCTGAAGAATCAATCGGTGCAGTATTAATCTGTTAAGGGACAATGAGCAGATACCAATCTACAACCACTCCAAAAGCCTACAAGGGGAAGAAACACGGTACCCCCCAGTAGAAAGGATAGTCTTAGTAGTAGTACACGTGGCTCGAAAATTCTGAGCCTACTTTTTAGCTCACACAATCAAAGTCCCCACAAAACATCCCTTACACAAAATACTCCATAGGCCAGACACTTCTGGAAGACTCATAATTTGGGCCTTAGAATTAAATGAATTTGATATAGACTTCGTTCCTGCCACAACCATTAAAGGGCAAGATATAGCAGACTTCATCGTCGACATGACCATAGAAAATAACAAGGTATCTTGGATAGTAGAAGTCGACGGCTCGAGTTACAGTACTGGCGCAAGAATAAGGGTCAAAATAATCACCCCTGACAAAAGAATATATGAATATTCCATCAGACTGCAGTTCTCTGCCACAAATAACATAGTAGAATATGAAGCTGTAATCTAAGGCATGAAAATAGTCAAAAGATTGGGAGCCTGCTTAGTAATTATCAGGACTGATTCTCAACTAGTAGCACGGTAGTTTACAGGAGAGTTCACAGTTAAAGAGCCTCAAATTGTACAATACGCAGCTACACTCGAAAAATTGAAACTTCAGTTCAGCAAAGTAGTGATAGAACAAGTCAAAATAACTCGGCTAACGCCCTGACAAAACTCCCGTTCGCTTTTGAGGGGGGGCAGAGAGAGATACTGGTGGACTCAACCTCTACACCCTCATGCAATCTAGTCACAGTTCAAGCAAAAGACTGGAGGTTACTCTTGTTAGAATATTTCAAAGGGCAGAAACTACCAGAGAAAAATAATGAGCGGTGCAGGTTACAAACATGCATCCCAAGATTCTGTCAGATCGGAGACATTCTATACAAAAAGTCCTACGATGGACCTCTAATGAAGTGTGTCTCAGTAGACGAAGGGAAATCCATAATAGAGGAGATCCATCAGGGAGTATGTAGGATCCATCAGGGAGGAAGATCTTTGGCTCAAAGAATAACAAGACAAGGATACTTCTGGCCAATGCTGAAAAAAGATGCAGTCCTCTTCGCAAGAAGGTGTAAAACTTGCCAAACTCACAAAAATATCCAAAGAAAGTCAGCCACACAATTAACAGGGGTAAACAACCCTATTCAATTCGCAATGTGGGGTTAGATATTGTCAGACCATTCCCAGTCTCAGGCAAAATTCATATTTGTCGCAGTCGACTACTTTACAAAATGGGTTAAAACCCTTGCAGTACCCAAGATAACACAAAGTGCAGCGACTAAGTTTGTATTCAAATGCATAATGTGCAGATTCAGTGTCCCTATTCATATATGATAACTGACAATGGGACACAATTCACTGGTGGGGAGTTTACAAGATTGTGCGACAACATGAGCACAAAGATCCATTTTTCATCGGTATATCGACCACAAGATAATGGGCAAGTAGAGGTCACAAACAGGGCAATTGTTCAAGGACTAAAGAAAAAAGTCAAACAAGCCAAAAGTGCGTGAGCTGATCTACTACCAGAAATTCTATGTGCATATAGAACCACGGAGAAAACACCCACCGGAGAAACCCCTTTTTCACTAGCATATGAAATGGAAGCCGTAATCCCAACAGGACTCAGTGTCCCAACTATCAGGGTTTTAACATATAACATGTAAGGAAACATGATATCATGTGCAAAGCTCTAGACTTGATGGACGAGTTACAGGATAATGCACAAGCAAAGAATTTTGCATACAAACAAAGTGTCGCCAAGTGTCACGACAAGAATGTCAAAAATAAAGCAATAAGGGAAGTTTGGTCCTAAGAAGAGCAAGAATTACCCAAAATGAATGTTAAAAAGGAAAGTTAGGATCCAATTGGGAAGGGCCCTACATAGTAGGAGAGGAACTCCGGCCCGGAACCTACAGGTTAAAAAGAAAGGATGGAAGTTATATCCCCAACACCTGGCATGCTGACAACTTATAACCATACTTTAAAAAATAAAGTATATCTTGTCAGATACATTAGTCAATTAGATAGCTTCGAATTATTGATCACTTTTATTAACTATGAGTAGATTGATTACCTCCCCAAGTTTATCTTCAAAGTTGTTAACTACACAGGGTGTTTACTTTTCTGTTAACTACGAGTTAATCAATCTCATCAGTTTATTTTAGACTATTAATCACTAGCTTTTACTCATTCTAAGTTATCAATCTATCAACCACAAGTTATCAAATCCTCATTCATTTTAATACGTTTGATTGCAAAGAGGATAAAAATAACAGATACGTTGCGGTTGATAGTTTATTAACTCGATCTCTGGAGGAGATTTTATCCGAAAGTTGAGGAATTCGATTTTAAATCGAATTCCAAGCCTTGAAAAAGTCATTCCAAGTTGAAATTCAGCTGATTTTTGTATTTTATATCTGTATAACATAAACTCTCTAGAAACAATGATTTTAAATGTGGTTTTTAATTTACTGTCATTAAGACAAATTCAAACAACTCAATTGGTCATTTTTTAAGGAGTTTATAAAGAGAAATATAAATTAATCCAATAAAATCATCAAATGCATGCCAAAATGGGTATTGTAATTACTAATTAATACAAATGATAAACAAATAAAATTAACAACGCAAGATACAGATCGAGGGAGATTAGCTCAACTGATCATAATTCACAGACCATCAGTGAAAATTTGCATTCCATCACATGCGAGTTGAACTGGTATCCCTTCCCTAATAACAGAAAGAACATAAAACAGGTAAAGAATAACAATTGGAGTACTGAAATAATCTTTTAAGATATAGAAATTACAAGGAAATGTTAACATGATGTTCCTATATAACTATTAATCCTTACTCTTTTGACCATTCTGCAAGAATTTTATTATGTTCATGATAATCAAAATCATGTGACATTCCAATCAAAAGAGCACGCTTCGGAGATATCCTCCTCACCGCATCAAGTGACTGCAAATTAAGTCGTAGCATCATGTTAGGAAGGAAGAAAAATCTATCCAACAATTAAACATAATGAACCCATAAGCTAGAGGGTTGAAAGAAAAGAGAACTGGAGATCGAGAACCTGAGAAAAATAGTAATGAGAGCCACGAGAAGTCGTCTGCTTAAAAATGAAATTAAATAGGATTAATATGTTGTTTGGGAACAAAGCTTCAGTTGAGATAATAGATGATGAGATTAGACATGCAACCCTAACTGAATTTTATAATAATATAAATATTTAATTTTAAATAAAACAAGATTTTAAACGAACTGAATATATATTATACCCTGATATCCGAATTCGGTTCGTTTAAATTCGGATATGAAAACTGAAAATTGAATTCGTTCGGATTCGGGTGTCATAATGTTTGAAAGTTCACATAAATGATAATAAACTGAAATCTCGAGATAAAAATAGACAGATATGATTCAAACAAAAAAATTTTGATACTATATATTTTTTATTAAGTTAGATTACTTTGTGATTTGATAATGTTCAAATGATTGTAAGAGTTGGAGCATATATCTCTTACATGTAACTACTGACCTTATGGAATCTGTTTGTGTCTATTAGAAGAAGATCTACTTGCCGGCCTGATCTATTTTTCGAAATAACTGCAGTATAAGAACATAAAAAAAAACTATAAGAACCAATATTGATTGATTGATACTAACTAATTATAATTACCATTTTCAGTATTTTCAGGAAAGTCTGAAACATCTGAAATATATGCAACTTTGTATTTCTCTCCAAAAAGAAAACCTAAATTGACATAACCCTCTCCATGTATCACCTAAATTGATTCCAGATATTAGGGATGGTTCAAAAATAATTATAACCAGATGATAATCAAGCAATTTACAGGTAGAGGGACAAATTTCAAGCCTGATGCTATAAATGGCGTCTCAGAACAACTTTTGATAATCTTCCAGTCTATTTGAGATATAGGTCTCACTATTCGATCGTCATTCAAATTCGATGGAACAAGGTATCGGAATTTCTCAGCCACACTGCGAGATTTAAATGAGTTCTTGATCTTATAAATTAGATTAAGAAAAATGATTATGGGAGAGGTGATCAAATTAATTACCCATCCATGGTAAACTGGTTGAGGTAAATTGGCATGGGATCAGCATCGATTCGATAATTTTGAAGGGCCCTTACATCATCTAATCCATGAATGGCATCAGCATGTTCATGTGTTAAAATGATCTATACATTCATTCATGAGAGAAATCAACATATTTTAATGATCTAAGATTTGTAATAATTCATTTATATAATCAACAAAAAGAAGAAGAAAAAAATTAGAAAAAACGCCTCACCGAATCGACGCGAGGTATGTTGTAGCGAGTGAACCATCGGAGCACTTGTTCTCTGAAAGTCTTCCCGACATCAATCATGATGTAGTTGTGTTCACTGCTTCTGGAGCAATAATCAATCAGCAAGGACGTATTGCACCTAAAAAAACATTCGGCATCGAATTGAGCAAAATAGTGATAATCAGGGAAGTGGGAACTGATAAATAGAAAAAGCACCTGTAATTAGGATTTAGTTCAGGGGGAAGAGCCAGAGAATCAAAGCATACCTTGCAAGGAGGATCGGAGGGTTGAAGGAGACATGCGAAATCAGGAGTACAACCAGAAGAACCTGATCCAAGGACGATGATGGAGGAAGACCGGTAGGTATTTCCGTTACCTTCATCGCTTTTTGATCCCATCTTTTCCATCTCCAATGGTGATGACGACGGTTGTCGGAACGAAGATACAATCGGAAGATATAGGCAAGTGTAACCGTGCAGGGATGTGCGCTTGATTTTTTTATTTAAATATATACAAGTTTTATTTAAATATATAACAAGGAACAATGACATTCAAATTTATAATGCAACAATCCGGGTGAGCATTGTTCTCAGGAACTATTAAGATAGTTTCAAGGTTCGAATCTTACTATGTACATTTCTACTTAAATTTACTCGATAATATATTATGTGGTTCTGGTATATTATCCGAAAGTTGACAGCTCTACATCTGTGGATTTTATATCGGGTCTAAATTTTTACTTCTTCGGATTTTATAGATCCAGTCGCTAGATCCAATTATGGAAAATGTCTAAATTCATTAAAAAAATTAATAAATTATGAAGATTTGTTTAGATATTTTGAGCTTAATGATTGTGGGATTGGTTTTAATATAACACTGCTGGTGTGTCTTATTATATGTCTATCACATGTAAGGGTGTAAATGGGTCCGGATCCAGACCCGGATTTTTTTATGGGTCTGGGCTAGGTCCGGGCCAACTTCATGGGTCTAGGTCCAAGTCCAAGCCAGCCAGCCCAAACCTGGCCCATTACATTTTACTACTCCGAATACATCGGATCGGGTTCTCGTCCGGTGCTGCACTGCAGAAGAATAGGATATCCGTTGGCCGTGGACGGTAAAAAATTTACACCACTAGTTCCTTGATTCGCAATAATTTTATCCCCCCATGTGTGACTGTTTTTTAAATATCAATTACCGTGAAAGGATGTTCCATTGACGGTGTCCGTGAATTAAGGAGTCATGTTCTCCACGGTCATGTTTTTTCTTACTCTGATGAGAATGTCGCTTGAATCGCCAACGTTTTTCTTGAATGTAATTATAATGTTTGTCTCGAAAATGATATAGTTGATTCTCCTCAAAATATGGAAGATGTAGTTTCTGAAAAAGAAGTAGTTGATGTTCCTCAAAGAAATGAGGTTTCTGTTCCTAAAGTTGTAGAAGTTATCCCAAAAGAAGATGCTATTCCTGAAAAGATGTTGTTGTTCCTGAAGTGGTGGTGGTCTTGCTTTTTCTGTGTATGTGTGTTGTTTCAGGCTAACTCAAGTGATAAAGACATACAAAGGCTGTCATGCTGAATTTATTTTTAAAAAGAAAACAATTAATAGTGCTAAGTCCCTGTCTTAAATTTGTTTGTTTCTTACAATAACTGAATTGGTAATTCGTGGTAATTAATGTATGATACAGGTGAAATAGAACAAAGGAGAGTCTCTAATAATAATGATCTGATATTAAAAAAGTGGACAGATAAACAGAAGAAAGGTTTTCCCAGAATAGATCTACACTAATTAAAGTAAAGCGACAAGTTGTTAGCATGCAAGAATTTCCTCATCTTGAGAAAAAGTTTTTTCTATAAAGCAAGTTATGATCATTCTGAGAATGAGTTATAAAAAGAGACAGAAACTCAACTTATAAACAAAGTCTACATGCATCCGTGCATGTTGAAAATGTAGAATTAGTTTATGAGGATTTGTATTACAATTCATCAATATTTGTATTACAATCTATAAATTTGGATTTGGGTTTTTTTGGATTTGTGGATTTCCTGTTTTGTTAATTTATAAATGTGAATTTGTGATATATTAAAAATTCAGCGAGGCGACCAGGGGCGTATCCAGGATTCCCCGGCAGGGGGGGCAAGATTCGCCGAAGGTGAAAAATTTTTTTGTACTAATTAAAAAACCTATACAAATTTTAACACGCAAGCGGAAAGCGTAGTCACTAGTCAACCTAAAAAAATTCAGAAGCATTTGTATAAAAAAAAATAGACATTAACTTAGGGTATGTAGCCCAATGTGTGCAACCATTGAGGAAATAGAAGCAGAGAAAGGTACTAATTTCAGAAACGTTCTATTAGTCAATGCGTGTAGTTGTTTTTAGTGTAGTTGTTTTTAGTTTTGTCTATTGTAAGAATGATTATAATTTACATCATGTTAATTGATAAATTTAGTTTGGTCACTCTGTTTCTATTATACAGCTTTTAATGTTTGAGGTTTGGATTAGCAAATTAAATTTTCCTCTTATGTGTAGTTGTTGCATCTCTGTGAAGCAGAACATATTTCTTACTTGGATGAGGTAGCTGGCTCTTCTAAGAGTATGGTATTGGCAAAATCTGTTTTCTTAAAGGTATACTGAAATCTGAATGTCTCAACTATTCATTTCAATGTCTCAACTATTCATTTCTGAATGTGAATTCAATATTATGATGACCATTTTTTATTTAAGCACAACATAACATAACTCGACCATGGATGTAGATTCTGGAACTACTGAAAGTTACCCTAGGTAAGGAAGTAAAATCACTTGCTGGTTCTATTGATAGGAGAACACAAGCAGGTCTAGTGCTTCTTAATATGTAGAAGATCAAACCCAAATAATATGTAGAAACTAGAAAAAACAAACAAGATCAACAAGAACAACAAATAAATACCAGTAGCAACGGAGGGAGAAATGGAGAAGAGATTCCCGGAGTCCGGCTTCCTGAGTTCCTAAGATGATCGTGATTCGTGAGGTGGATGGGTCATGGGAGGAGGAGAGATTGGGGGAAATCGTTAGTTTTGGGGAAGAAGATTGGGGGAAAGAAATTTATATAGTATATAAATATTGTGAAATTTATATATTAACCCTTAAAAATATTAATATATTTTGAAAATTATACTTAACCCCCTATAAAAAATTTAATTACATATAGGTCCTCGAAAAATTTCCAAATTTTAGGGGGGGCAATTGCCCTCCCTGGATACGCCCCTGGAGGCGACTTTCCAACGCTAATTGTAATTTAACGACGGCTTTTAGTCATTAGCATTAGCGTTAGGGTTAGGGTAAATTATAATCACCATTTGGGTCGTGTAAATTATACTCCAATAAAGGTAATTACAAGAATATATAAAACTGTAAATGCAAATATTTTTCATGATCACTGACAACCCATTATGAAATAAGATAATTAGTTAGTCATAGTTGTATATATAAATAGGGCAAGCATCAGGTGTGCCATCTGATGTTGTGCTATATATGTGTCATTCGTTGTAGGCCGTTGGATGTGTGTCAGTCAATTACAGCCGTCCATGCTGTTTTAATAATAAAATAATTATTTCAAATGTACAAATCACTGTTTGACTTGATTGTATGTAAATATTCAACGGATATTTGCATGGACCTAAAATTTAGATAGTAGTGTAGTATTGTCATGTCAGTTCAAAATTTATTGAAAGGAGATGCGATTGTTGAGGTAGCGTTTTTTTTCTTCAAAAATATAAAAGGGATTGTTGAGAGGATTTCGTTCTTGGAGTAGGGTTTCTTTTCGCGAGTTGAGGAGTTCCAGGAGTAGTGGCGAGCGTGAGGTTGAGGAGTTTTCCGGTGGTGTAGGTACGTTCTTCTCTAGACTTTCTTCCTAAACAATATTGGTAGTTTTCTATATGTATCGAAGATAGGGCATACTTGTATCGAGGGTAGTTTTCTACTGATATTGGTATTCTCTATATTGGTTTCTGTAGTGATGTTATAGGGTTTTCGTAGGAGGTTAATGAGGGTTTCCTGAAATTGAGGTTGATCCATAATTTTTTCTAATGGTATGGGTTTGGTTTTTAATAGTGGTTTTTGGGGGTCTTCTGATATTGGGGGTTGCATAATATTTTGTATGGGATTGGGGTATGGGTTTTGGGGGTTTACTGATATTGGGGATTGCATAATTTTTTCCATGGGATTTGTGTGTGGTTTTTGGGGGTTTACTGATATTGGGGGTTGCATAATATTTTTAAATGCGATTGGGGTATGGGTTTTGGGTTTTGGGGGTTTACTGATATTGCGGGTTGCATAATTTTTTTAAATGCGATTGGGGTATGGGTTTTGGTGGTTTACTGATATTGGGGGGTTCATAATTTTTTTAAATGCGATTGGAGTATGGGTTTTGAGGGTTTACTGATATTGGAGGTTGCATAATTTTTTTAAATGCAATTGGGGTATGGGTTTTGGGGGTTTACTGATATTGGGAGGTTCATAATTTTTTTAAATGTGACTGGTGTGTGCTTTTTGGGGGTTTAGTGATTACTGATTACTGATTTTGATTGGGGGTTTACTGGTATTTGGGGAATTTTTTTGTAGACAGATTTGCGGTATGGGTTTTAGGAGATTGTTATGATTGGGGGTTTACAGATTTTTTCCAAAATGTTATGATTAAAGTATTAGGGGATTGTAATATGTTATTAGTCTTTGCTATTGCAGAGATTGAAATAAGTAGGGCATCATATTGGTCATTTAAATCGTAGGTTGTAATACATTTGTAATACAAAAAAAAGTAGGCAATTCGGACGAAACAGAGTTAACGGAAATTCCGTTACAAATACTAATAAGCAAAGTTAACGGAATTTGTAACGGAATTTCCGTTAACTTTGTTGTTTCCGTTACAAATACTAGATATCAAGATGGACTTAAATATTGTAACGGATTTTTAGACTATTTTTAACGGATTTTCCGTTTCAAATAGTAATTATTTAATAATTTTTCATTTTCCCCCCTAAAAAATAATTTCCCCAAATAAATTTTTTATTCCCTTCTATTTCCCCAAATCGTTCTATTCCCTCCTATTTCCCCAAATCCTCCTATTCCCTCCTCATTCCTCCCAAATAATACTATCTCATTTCCCCCAATATCTCCACCCGATTTCTCCCAATATCTCTACCCGATTTCTCCAAATATCTCATTTTTGCTGGAATTTTTCGTTCAGTCCCACAGTATGCCACTTCGATCTCCACACGCCGGAATTTTTCGTTCAGTCTTCACAGTACCCCACTTCATCTCCACACGTCGGATTTGTCATTTCCACTTCAATCTCCACATGCCGCTTTTGCTTGCTTCGTTTCAGTGGATTCATTTCTGTTTTACTGGTAAGAATACAAAATCTTTTACAATGCTTTCTTTTACAATACCCTAAAAATCCATTCCATTTTCTGTCTATAAGAACCAAACCCTAAAAACCATTTTTTCCTATTAGTTTCTTCTTTTTCTGTCTATAAGATCATTTTTTTCCTATTGGTTTCTTTCCCATTTTCATTTCCGTTCCTCTTTTTATATAGACATGGATTTACAGATAGAATTTAAAAAGTCTATCTAATTTGGTGTCTATCCCAACGTTTACTTCACTGTGAAGTTTATAAAGCACTACACTTATCTATCTATTTGTTTCTGTCTAGATTTATGTATATCTGGAATTTATTGGAATTAATAGATAAGATTTATTTGTTAATAGTTTTGATTCTTATGATTATTATTATTATTTTCGTTCATATGGGTATTAGTGAACAAACAATTTGTGTTTTAATTTGTGAGAATGGATTCAACAACCGTTTCAAAACAATTTGTGTTTTAATCCGAAATCTTTTGCAATGCTTTCTTTTACAATACATCCATTCCATTTTTTGTCTATAAGAACAAAATCCTAAAAATCATTTTTTTCCTATTAGTTTCTTCTTTTTCTGTCTATAAGATCATTTTTATGTAATTTTGAATAGATCTAAATATTGTTTTAGGATGAAAATGCATTTTTGTTCTGTTCTGTTTTGAAGTTTGTAAAACCATCCAAAGATTGTATAATTGGGTGTTTAGACTGAGATAATATTTATCACAAAATGATCGATCCATTTTCATTTCCGTTTAAACTAAGATTATTTATAAGTGACTGCTTAGACTAAGATTATTTTTTTCTTTTTCAGATTTATTAAAAGCAAAATATAAAAGCCAAGAAAGGTATGTTGTAATTTATTTAAATTTAAGATTTTATATTTCATTGGACGAGTAATGTTTTATTCAATTATTTAGAAATCAAATATTTTATGATAGTAATTTTATATTATTGCATGCTTCCTTACATTGTTATAATTAGTTAGAGTTAGTTATTTTTGTACAAGTTCCAAAATTTAAGAGTTTTAATTATTTTTCTGTTTTTATTAATTTTAAGTGTTGAATATTTTGTTGTTTTCACAGATTATAAATGGCACCCAAAAAAACATTGGTTAGTAATAAATGACGATTTACACGAAGTTTTGTCGATAATGAAGAACCTTCTTCAAGTACTCATGTTCCGACTGCAACTTCGACTCAAACTCGAGTTTCAACTTCAACTCCTCAAATTCCAACTTCAATTCCGAATCCAACTCCAACCCCAACTCAAATTCCAACTCCAACTCCAACTCAAATTCCAACTCCAACTACTCAAGTACCAACAGCAATGGGTGAATCTAATTCCGACTCCGACTCCGACCTCGGAGATAATAATGGTAACTAACTAATTATAATCGATGTGTATATTATATAATTGATCTGTTTTTCTCTTATCTGTTTTTATTTTCCGTGGTTGTTAATATTAGTTGACATCTGTCCAATTTCCTTACCATCTATCTTAGCTTTTGTATGGTGGTTGCAGATCTGTTTTTTCTTATATGTTTTTTATTTTCTATGGCGGTTAATATTAGTGGACATCTGTCCAATTTCCTCACCGTCTTAGCTTTTTTGTTGTTGTTTTATAAAGTTCGTTAGGGGTTGTTCCTAATCAGGAATCCTTTCCATCTTAACTTTTTTTTCATTTTAATGATAATGGCAGAGTTTATCGGTGAACTACACTGAAATGAGTGTTCTCTATTTTTCTCAATCCCTTGACTATACCTCAAATAGAATCACTGTGTCAGTAAATTGGAACAGGTATCATTTATGTACTCATCCCTTACATATATGAATCGTTGTAAGTTTATGTGCATTTATATTATACTTCTATTTTGAACTTTCATTATTATTTAGATTTTTTTGTTGAATAATGATTCTCTTTGATGATAGGTTGATTACAAAACCGTCTTTATTTTTCTTCTGTTGATGTTCTTAGACAATGGCCTTGCAGCGGGTATGGGATTGTAAGTAAACTCATGTGTTTAAGGCGTTAAGCCAATTTAACTTCGCTTGGGATTGACAGATATTATATGTTATGGTGTATGGATTCTATCTATGATATGATAATTGTAGATTATGTTAACAGAAATTGAAGAAGCAAATACCATTTTCATCATTCAGACATTCACTATGATTATTCTGTGAAAATGTGATTCTATTTTCAATCTTTCAATTTTTTATAAAACATTTGTTTGAACAATCAACTCTTACTCAATTTTGATAACAGTGGAATGAGGAATGTATTTCTCCTGATTCATTACAAATCTTAACAGATCCTTATTGCATGTTTAATACCTTATTAGTTTCTTATGATTTTGATATCTTATCCTTATGATTTTTTTAATTCGGATTGATTTGTTGGGATATGAGATATTAATAAATATGATCGATGCTATAATTAGAATCATTTTTGTGATTTTTGCTGAGAATTATGTTTAATCAAAGTGTATTACTTAAAAATATGGTTGAAACTCGAAATATTAGTTTTAATTTTTTTTAACTTTCTATATGGAAATTAACCAAAGATATAATTGTCATATTCATTAATTATTAATGTATGGAGATTTCTCCTCCCTCTTCTTAAAATTTTGATTTGAATACTGTCCTTAATCTTAATTTATCATCTATTCTGAAGATAAGAGTCAATGGTATTTTGTAATGCTATATATATAATCAAATTGTAACTGAGATCTTAATTTTAATCCTCTAGCTTCAATTTGTTGGGTTTTTGTTGATTATTAAAAGATTTAGTTCAATGGTGGGATAAAAAATTCTTGTTCTGAGATTAGAAATGCATTATTTGTGTGATATTATCTTATTCTAAACAGGATTCTGGTGACTCTGGACGTGAAGAACCTAGGGATGATGACATTGAAACGGGAAGAGATGCAAAGAAGAATTATGTTGAACTTGTACTTGATGAATTTTTCAAGTAGGTTGGGTTTTTTCTTATTACTACACTGTTTGTTTAGATATTTTGAATCATCAATCAACATTTAATTTTTAGTAGTGGTTATCATCATTTTATTTTGGTTATACTTATATAAATCTTAACAGATCCTTATTTTCTGTTTAATACCTTGTTAGTTTCTTCACCTTCTCACGATTTCCTTATGATTCAGGTAAACAACTTGATATATCGGAGCCTTCGGATGCAAACAACTTGGACACCACCGAGTCCGAGAAAGTTACAACCGAATCCGAGAAAAAAAAATCGGAGTTGTTGGCTAAGAATGATATGCCTAAGCCAACTCCACCCGATACCTTAGGTGGAATTTCAGAATCTTTGCCTTTACAATCACTTCCAATGGAATTTGGTCAAAATGTGGTTGAAAGAAATACTGAAATTGTAGAAAAAATAAGTCCTATTGCTGGATTAGAGTTTATTATTGGGTCTGTATCTCTAGTTTCCAGTCATTCAGTCTCAAAAGTTAATGTCGACATAGCGGATTGTGCTATAGTCAAATACATAGAGAGAACTCCTTCAGCAAGTAATAAAGAACCTTTATTTTTCCGCACTCTTCGATCCGGGAGAGTTTTTTTATTCCGGAGATGATTTCATAAAGAATCTTCACCAAGATCAAAAATTTAGGAAAAGGAAGGTTCTTGCAAAGAAGAAGACAGACTCGGGTACAATGAAGATTACAAGTATAGACACAAATGCTGAATCTGAATCTTCGAACGCAAATGCCATGGCAACTAAAACAATCACAGGTAAATAGATCTTTATAAAATCGGGATAATTTTTTTTAATTTTTTTCTTCTATATCGATGAATTATACTGATAAATGTTATGTTAGTTTCTGATAATCAAACAACACCAGATGAGCACTGAAATGGATGTTTCTGAACATGACCTAGTGCCGGAGGAGGAATTTGCAGTTTCTGAATCTGCAAACGAGGACGACGAAATTCCGGATGACATGTCGCTACATGTGTATATGCCTAAGGTGGGGAAAAGGAAAACAGGTGCAGAATCAAGTCCAGGTATAAATGATATTATAGATTAATCTATAATTATATGTTGCAAACTATTTACATTTAATTTGATCAAATTAGGAAACTCTAAAAGAACGAGGAATGATGAGAAAGAAACGAATTACGAAAATTTGCCACAAAAATCTTTCCCACCTACTTACGTTCGAGGGACAAAAACAAGTGAGTGGTGAGACATGCCTGATTACGTCAGTCACTCCCAGCAACGCCCTTCAAACAAGGAATAAGGTTCCGTCGCTATATGTCGGACCCCCGGAAGGCTTCCACGGTGCGGAGCACGTGTCTACGTCAAGAGCCCAAGACAACATTTGGGAGTCGTCGACTGGGACTACCAAATCGCCGACTTCAGAGGTGCATCGCCGTCTCCGGCCAGGGAACTCGGGTCTGGTAGACCGAGGACTTGGCCTCAAAGGAGTCGGCGACTCCACCTCTGGGTCGGCGACTCTCACACTTGAGTCGCCGACTCCCAGCCGTTACGCGGGCGGGCCCACACCATTATGACACCCTTCAATAGGATACCATAATGGGGTGAGACCCACTCAATTGAATGAAAACGCCTCTAGGACCCTATAAAAGGGGTCCTAGGGGTGTCCTCCATTCACAACATATTCACTTGACCTCGCACTCCAAACTAGAGTATCCAGAAGCCCGAATCGCCTACTCCCAAGAGAGTCGCCGATTCCCCTCCTCTTCTGCAGGTGTTTGACGTAGAGCGCGCGTCGTGGACTCCATAGCCTCCGGTCCATCTCGCAACCCCGCGAGCCTATTGGTAGCAGATTCCATGATTAATCAGCTGGCGCCGTCTGTGGGAATATCGAACCACGATATCCTGTCGTAATCGCGAAATTTTATTCGCAAAGCTTAGCTCGATTTCCTTAGGGTGAGTCGCTGACTTTGTGTCAAGGAATCTCCGATTCACACAGGCAATCGCCGACTCCACCTAATGAGTCTCCGATTGCGGGCTATTCTGCTATCTAAAAGTGCTGTCCACGGCCAGACTCGAAAGAAGAGCTACCTAAAGCATTCACTGATTCCACTAGTGTGTGCCGCCGATTCCACCTTGTGAATCGCCGACACCCCTTGTGAGTCGCCGACTCCACTTGGTTCTTTCTCTCGGGTTAGTTCTAGCAAGCACTTGCGCTCTAGTTGGAACACGCTTTTGTCAACAATGACTTCCGAAAGGCAAAAGCACGACTACCATCTGAGAAACAAAGGCAAAAGCACGACTACCATCTGAGAAACAAAGGCAAATCCTCAATGGTAGCTGACATGGCACAGACTGACCCTCCTCAAGAAAACAGGCAAGAAAGGCCTGAGGAGACAAAATGTTATTCGACAGCCCGTTGTTACGCTGTTTGGCCAAACCCGATACAAGGTCATCAAGGAAGTATACGAAGGCTCGTGCGGACTCCATGAGGGAGGAAGAGCACTAGCCTTCAAAATCATACGGCTGAGGTACTATTGGCCCACATTGCGGTTAGAGACTTGCACTTACGTCCGCAAGTGCCGAGCATGCCAGTTGCATAGCCCAATGCAACAAAAACCATCCGCGGACATAACTCCGATCTTGAGTTCGATCCCATTTGCAAGGTGGGGACTGGACATCGTAGGACCATTCCCACCCTCAACATCCCAAGCTCGATTCATTTTCGTGGCAGTTGATTACTTCACAAAATGGGTCGAGGCTCAGACTGTAGCAAAGATCACTCAAGATGCGGTAGTCAAATTCGTATATCGCTCCATAGTGTGTCGATTCGGAGTTCCCCAACACATTGTCACAGACAATGGTACCCAATTCACAGGGGGGAAGTTTTCGAGAATGTGCGAGGACTTGGGCGGCACAAAACTCCACTTTGCTTCCGTTTACCGACCACAGGCAAACAGACAAGTGGAAGTAACCAACAAGGCCATCGTACAAGGGCTCAAAAAGAAAATCGAATCGGCAAAAGGGGCCTGGGCGGATAAGTTGTGCGAAATTCTATGGGCATATCGCACAACTAGTAAAAATCCCACAGGAAACACCCCCTTCGCTATGACATATGGAGTAGAGGTTGTCGTACCAATTGAGATGAGTATACCAACATACAGGGTCTCGAAGTACGACGAGGAAAACAATGACCAAAATCTAGCTACAGAGCTAGAGTTGAGGGATGAAACCCGCGACGAAGCAGACCTGCGGAATGAATCGTACAAGGCCAGCGTATCACGATACCACAATCGTCAAGTACGCAAAAAAGTGTTTCTGCCGGGAACCCTCGTCACGCGGAAGGCTAGTATCACCGAAAGGAATAGACCAAGGAATAAGTTGTCATGCAACTTCGAGGGTCCATACATCGTCGAAGAAGAGATAAAGCCAGGAACATATCGCTTACGACGACAAGATGGAACAATGGTTCCAAACACCTGGCATGCAGACAACATGCAACAATACTACGCTTAGTATTGACCCTCCCATTCCTTCGGTCCTTTCGATGTATAGCAAAATAAAATAGTTAGATTTTATTTCAAACATATGTTTTTTCTCTTTTTTAATAATAAAAAGTTACATTTCTCTAAATTTACGACTTTACCCTAAATGAAAAATCTATTTTGTCGCTCCGGCCTTAATAGATTAGAAATTGTTTTGTCGCTATGGCCTTAACAATTTAACTTCATCTTGTCGCTATGGCCTCGATGAAGGTTCAGATCACTCTGTCGCTTTGGCCAGAGGTGAACTACAAGGGTATAAGTCACAAGAACATATAGAGAACACACGAAGAAAATCCTAAGATTTTTACATCACTCACGGTTAGGGTTTCTAAACTCTCGCTAGTCTATTTTTGTCGCTTCGGCCTCAATAGATTAAAAATCGTTGTGTCGCTACGGCCACAACGATCCAACCTCATCTTGACGCTATGACCTCGATGAAGGTAAAAAATCACTCCGTCGCTACGGCCGGAGTGAAACTACAACATAATTCTAGAGTCTGAAGGTTCATATCTTTGTTGTTACTTTTCAAATATTTTGTTATCTTTCGATACTTTTGTCTTTTGAACTTGTTAGTCGATATTACGAGTTGCTATTAGTTGTGAAGTTTAATTTATTTTCGCGAACTTAACCGTAGACTGAGCTACGATTCGTACGACCAAGTCTACGTCCAGAGTGGCTAGCGATAGGGTTAGTCTAATTTACGTCCAGAGCGGCTAAATTACGACTCGCGAATCTAGTTTCGGGTCTTAGTTACAATTCAAAAGAATAAAGTAAATGAACAATTAAATAGAAAAGCAAAAACGATTAATTCATTAAAAGTTCAAACAAAAAAGATTACAAACAAAAAGATAACAATTACAAAAAAAACTAAGGACTAAGAAGATCTAATCTTGGGCAGCTTCGTCCTTCATTCTGTCCAGAGCTTCCTTGTTCTTTTCAAGCTCCTCAGGATGCTGCTCTACCCACGCCATTATGTCCGTGATGTAGTCAGGAGGTAGAGAAGGAAACACAGAAGGGCCAAAGAAGATAAGCTCTTGAAGCTGATCGGATTGGTGCCGCACATCCAGTTCCAATCCTGCAGTTTTTCCAGAGAGTGCAGCGTTGTCATCCTTGAGAGCTAATATCTCCTCTTCTGCACTCGCCAGTTCACTCTTCAGCCCAGTTGTTTTCCCTTGATGTTGGGCAGCTTGCTTCTTCAGATCCGCTATAGTAGCCTCAAGCGAGGCTATGTGCCCTGTCTCGCGAGCTAGCTGACTCTTCAAGTCTTCAACTTCTTGAGCACGACCAGTAGTAGCAGATTTTAGATCCTTGCGAAGTCCCAATATCTTCGCGACATATTCATCGATTTCCTTCTGCTTGGACTCAATAGTCTTATCCTTTTTAGGCAGAATGTTGTCGCGCAGGTTCTCCATCCGGGACCTCACATTTCTCAGCTTGTCCAAGGCCTTCTCGCTTTCCTTGAACTTCGTGTCAAGTTGGTTATATCTTTCCTGAATTTTCTCGACATCATGGATCGAGTCGGCGTGATAGCAAGCATGCGCCATGTAGCAAGCGGCAGTCATATGCTTGAGCAGCTCGCTCCGACACCACGTCCCAGAGTGGCCCATAAGAAGTGACATCGCTTCCCTTAGAGTTTCAGGATCAGCGTTGAAATCGGGAAGCGACACGCCAGCAGAAGTGTAGGGCACATAACCAGCAGGAGGTGGCTGTGCAGAGCGAGAGCTTGACCCTTTCTCGAAGGTCCGACGAGGCTCAACACGCTTGGTTTTCTTCTTCCGTAGTTGGATGAGCTTGCCTTCTCGGAACCGCTTGCGCATATAGATAGGAGCGACGTCATAATATAAAAGCGATCGCTTTTTTCTGCCTTCCAACTCCTTCTCAGTCAGTGGTTGATGAGCTTCTTCCACGTCCTCAAAAGTAAAGTCTTCCCTTTGGCAAAGGACAAAGGGAACACCGCGCGGCACGGAGTATTCAGTTAGAGTCCGCGCTATTCGATCCGAGGCCTCTATATCCCTCGTAGTCAACCCAATCGAAGCATTCATATGCACTCGATGGTGATCATTCCACGCTTTCCGACTCCCGGGAAGAAACTCAGATGTGATGAAGAAGAACTCCTTCTTCCAGTTGCAGCCAAAATTCGTCGGCAGTTCATCGACGATATTCTTGTCAAAATGACGTCGCGTGAATCCAACGCGACCAGATCCAGTCTTCTCTCTCACAAGCTTGTAATAATGAAGGAACAAGCTTGCGGTTGCAGCAATATCAAGGCCCCAGCAGATGTTCAGAAATCCCCGTAGGATCACAAAGAATCCCGCCGGGAGCTGCGACAGGGACACTTCAAAAGTCAGAAGCACTTCGCTGATTATCTCCGGAATCGGCAGCTCGAAGAAGTGCTTGAAGTAGATTCTTGGGATAGCCTGAAATCCCGGGGGTGGCAGATTCGCAGGCTGGTAGCGCGATATCCAAAATCGCAAGTGCCCAGAAGGTTGAATCCCCGATAGCAGACCTCGAACGTCGCTCGCGTTAAGGTTCGAAGGGGGATTCAATCCATCAGATCCATCCAAGGTTGCATGGGTCATAACTTGCTCAAACTCGCCGTCCCCGGAGCGGCCTATTGGGAGCAACCTTGGTTCGCCATTCAAGGCGACTTCACAGTGAGCGAACCCAGATGGGTTCAAAGCTCCAACGTACGTGTTCAAGTCGAGGTCCGGATCTCGACTAGAATCCAAGTCCACGGGAGGTGGCGGAGTTCTTTCAGAGCGCCGACTCGCTCTACGGCGTGGATTGGAAGCACCACAGTCAACAAATAATGCCTCATCAAAATTTATATTAAGAGGCGGAGGGACCCCCTCGTCTTGCTCGGGCACATGAACTTTACCCTTGCCAGTGGTGCGTCTTCGTTTTCTTTTCAAAGAGGGACCATCCATAGGAACCCCTCGGTGCGGGTTCAGTCCCGACACAATGTGACCTTCCGCGTTCACAACCAACGGAGCGGTGTGACGCGCAGAAGAGTCATCTATCTGCATGGGAGTCGCCGACTCTAGCACTCGAGTCGCCGATTCAATGAAAGGAATCGGCGAGTCACGGCCAGCAGTCGCCGACCCAATGGCAGCTGAGCCTTGCCCTCTCCGCTTGAAGGATTTTCCCTTGACAGGCCCAGCATGTGTTGCCGACACCGCGATGGGAATCGCCGACACAGAAGGCTCGGGAATCTCCCCCAGCTCGAGAGGCTCTCGCACGACTACGAGGGCCTTGCACTGTGTCGCCGACTCCACAAGGAGAGTCGCCGACACTGGCGAAGCGCCAAGCAGTTCATGCACAGAGGCACTCAGATCCATATTGGGATGTGGAACGATCGGAGTCGCCGACTCAACCACTCTGTCAGGAGAGGGAATCGGCGACTCGACGGTGTTCAACACCTCATCGAGACCCTCAACGGTCATCTCCGCAATGAAAGAGGACGTTTCGGCTTCCTTCAAGGGAGACAAGTGGGAATCGGGGGAAGACATGGTGCGAGTCGTCGATTCGGAAAAATGAAACTTGGGAATCGGCGACAGAAAATTCTAGGGATTTTAGGGATTAGGGAGGCAAAAAGTGTTGTGAGGTTTTGGGGAAAAACTCTTCACTATTTATAGCCCCTGGGAAAATTGCAAAAATCCCCTAGAAAATCCGATATTTGCAAAATTTGAGATCGGGAATCGATCTCCAAATCCCCCAAATCACGCCACTGTCGCCGACTCCACAGGGCAGTCGCCGACTCCATACAAAATCTCACAGCACTGTGAGATACGTTTCCTTATTTGGAGATTTTACAAATATTCCCCGTATATCTTCCAGATATCCCAAGGATCTCCCAAAAAGATCCGACGGTTACGCTAGGAGTCGCCGACTAACAGAGGGAGTCGCCGACTCACAGGGGTAAAAAACAGAAATGCCCCCTGCAGTTACCCAGACCATAGGTGTCGCCGACTGGTGGCCTCCAGTCGCCGACTCCGGGTAAAATAACAATAAAAATTACCCCAAGTGTATGTTTTCAAGGGGGAGCATCACAAGCTGTCCCGACACTTCTGTCGCTTCGGCCAGAAGTCGTCAAAATTCAAGGGGGGAGTATCACAAATTCTCCCGACACTTCTGACGCTTCGGCCAGAAGTCGTCATATTTCAGGAGGGAGTATCACAAGCTCTTTCCATCGTTAAGGTTCCGAATTACAAGACCACCTTTGAGTGTCGAATATCTCTGATTCGTCGTCTGCTCTATCTCTAGTAACCCTACGCTAATCTAGAGGTATAAATTGTCCGTAAATTTAACCGTAGGCTGAGCTACGATTCGTACGACCAAGTCTACGCCCAGAGTGGCTAGCAATAGGGTTAGTAGAGTCTAATTTACGTCCAGAGCGGCTAAATTACGACTTGTGAATCTAGTTTCGGGCCTTAGTTAAAATTTGAAGGGTAATTTATATGAAAGATTAGCAAAGGAAAAACAATAGATAGTTCACCGACAGTCACATACTTCGAAAAACACTCGTCCCAAAAGTTTGTGTCACCAAGGCACAATCTTCGGGGGGGCATCACAAGCTCTCCCGGCGCTTCTGTCGCTTCGGCCAGAAGTCGTCAAAATTTAAGGGGGAGTATCACAAGCTCTCCCGGCACTTCTGTCGCTTCGGCCAGAAGTCGTCAAATTACGGGGGGAGTATCACAAGCTCTCCCGACACTTCTGTCGCTTCGGCCAGAAGTCGTCAAATTTCGGGGGAGTATCACAAGCTCTCCCGACACTTCTGTCGCTTCGGCCAGAAGTCGTCAAAATTCGGGGGCAGTATCACAAGCTCTCCCGACACTTCTGTCGCTTCGGCCAGAAGTCGTCAAAAAATTTGAACACGGTAAAATCTGTCGCTTCGGCCAGATTTACCAAGGACAAATTTGAGCAAAGGAAGGGCATCACGAAAGGTAAATCGCACGGTAAGTTCAATAATAAATTTATGCGTTTATGGACCAATCTAGTTGTTTTGCAGAGTGTTTTCCTTTTTTGCAGGTAAGATTCCGTAGTCCGGGCTAGGATCGGATTCTGATAGTGAATCTGTAGCCTCGACCGAAATCAGATTCTAATAGTGAATCAGCAGGTTCTGTATCCAAGGCGAGAATCGAATCCTGATAGTGGATCTGTAGCCTTGGTCAGAATCAGACTCTGATAGTGAGTCGGTCTGCTTCGTCACATCGGCCTTAGTAGACCAGAGGTCATTTTGACGCTTCAGCCTTAATGATCTCAAGGGGGGAGTATCACAAGCTCTTCCCGACACTTCTGTCGCTTCGGCCAGAAGTCGTCGAACTCGGGGGGGAGTATCATAAGCTCTTCTCGACACTTCTGTCGCTTCGTCCAGAAGCTGTCACATTATGAGCATGATAGATCTATCGCTTCGGCCAGATCAATCAAGGATTTATTGAGCATAAGGAGGAGCGGCACGAGGAGCAGCCCCGCACGGCAAGGTCAGTAAATCAATAAATATATCCTTTAGACTGATACAGTTGTTTTGCAGGTTATTTTTATTTTGCAGGAATGATTCTGTCGCTTTGGCCAGAATCGGGTCTATTTTGTCGCTTCGGCCTCAATAGATCCAGGTCCATTTTGTCGCTTTGGCCTTAATGGACCAAGAATTATTTTGTCGCTTCGGCCTCAATAATTCTTCTATCTTGTCGCTTTGGCTTTGATAGACTTGGAGATCATTTTGTCGCTTTGGCCTTAATGATCTCGACCTACTTTGTCGCTTCGGCCTTGGTGGGGTAACCGTCGTTGCGGACGTAAAGTCGCTCTTGATCAGGGTGGACTATAAACATCAGTTCTGATAGTGAACTAGATCCTGTCGCTTTGGCCAGGATCCACGCATTCTGTCGCTTCGGCCAGAATCAGGCTCTGATAGTGAGTCGGTCCATTTTGTCGCTTTGGCCTTAATGGACGGGAATTATTTTGTCGCTTTGGCCTTAATAATCTCCTCTCATCTTGTCGCTTTGGCCTTGATGATAACACAGAAAGAGTCGCTCCTGATCAGAGTTGGACTATAAACACGTAGTTCTATTGGCCTGGAACTAGATTCTGACAGTGAATCAATCCATCTGATAGTGCATAGATTACGGAGTCATTGTGTCGCTGTGGCCGCAATGATTCGATCCCATCTTGTCGCTTTGGCCTTGATGCGGATTACCTTGCTTGGGGGGGGGATACTGGCGGTACACACATGTCTCCTATGCTCTCTTCAGGAGGGAGTACTGGTGAGACATGCCTGATTACGTCAGTCACTCCCAGCAACGTCCTTCAAATAAGGAATAGGGTTCCGTCGCTGTATGCCGGACCCCCGGAAGGCATCCACGGTGCGGAGCACGTGTCTACGTCAAGAGCCCAAGGCAACACTTGGGAGTCGCCGACTGGGACTACCAAGTCGCCGACTCCAGAGGTGCATCGCCGACTCCGGCCAGGGAACTCGGGTCTGGTAGACCGAGGACTTTGCCTCAAAGGAGTCGGCGACTCCACCTCTGGGTCGGCGACTCCACCTCTGGGTCGGCGACTCCCACACCTGAGTCGCCGACTCCCAGCCGTTACGCGGGCGGGCCCACACCATTATGACACCCTTCAATAGGATACCATAATGGGGTGGGCCCCACTCAATTGAATGGAAACGCCTCTAGGACCCTATAAAAGGGGTCCTAGGGGTGTCCTCCATTCACAACATATTCACTTGACCTCACACTCCACACTAGAGCATCCAGGAGCCCGAATCGCCTACTCCCAAGAGAGTCCGATTCCCCTCCTCTTCTGCAGGTGTTTGACGTAGAGCGCGCGTCGTGGAATCCATAGCCTCCGGCCCATCTCGCAACCCCGCGAGCCTACTGGTAGCAAATTCCGTGCTTCATCAGTGAGCACATATATTAATGTCGACATCTTGGTTTCCACAAATATATTGATTTATTAAGTTTCGAATAATAGGTCATTGTCTAGTACAAAGTAGATGTGCCTATTTAGGATATATGACCACATTACTAATGGTGAAGGCAGCTATACCAAAACAATTCTACAAAAGGATAGAGAAACTGGGGTTCGGGCACTTCCTAAAGGATGTGGATGTGGTGGTTAATCCTTTTCACTTGGACGACATAGTAGGTCGATACATAGGGGACTACACTTTCTGTGTGAAAGACAAAATTCTTACAATGAAGGCTAAGGACGTAGGGCACATTCTAGGTCTACCGTACAGTGGAGGAACAATATGTATCGACAAGAATGTATTGACAAGGTATGATACATTACATATATTAAATATTTGAGTATGCATTACACATCTTAACTTACTATGATAATACAGTACGGTCGTGAAGGAGGTGTTTAAAGAAGTGATACGTACGAAGAGCGAAGATGATGAGTTCGTGGAGGACTGTGTGAGGCTTTGGTTCTGCCTTCTTCTGTCCTGTTTCCTCATTCTGACATCTAGAATAATACTGCCAATGAAAATGTTCCATTATTTGAAAAGATTAGACCAAATTCCAAGACTTAATTGGTAGAAGCTGATTATGAAGCACATGTTCAAGAATATGGAAAAAGCATCGAATTCGGTTAGAAGGAGGGAAAAAATAGGGAGTAGAGTGACGGAGTACATTCCTGGATGTACTCTAGTGCTAAATATAAGTGTTTTGTGTTTTGAGTAATAAATTAGAATAACTGATTATGTGTTCGAAAAATATTTATTGTTGAAATTACAGGTTTTCCTATGGGAACATACTCCTTTATTTCCACCAAGTTCGCCCAGGAATGAGGTCATATTTTAACGCTACGAAGGCTGTACCAAAAGACGAAATCGAAGAATCGCGTCGCTAGACAACGATGATGTGTGAATTACAATTCGATACTAAACTTCTTGAAGAATTTTATAAAATTGTATGACATATGATTCTGTCTAGGTTACGAGCAAGCCCATGTCGTATGTAGCGGAAAAGAATGAGGTTGAGGTGAAAGAAAAAGAAATGATTTTAGGATGCTCCTGTAGTATCTGTCTTCTATTTCTCTGTTGTATGATATGTGTTTTGAATTGTTGTAGAAAATACAGTAGTAGATGTTGTACAATGATTATTTTATTTTTTCAAATTATTTGAAGACATGTAAATTATGTACTTTTAATTTGCATGTAAAACATGACTTAGACTTCTGATATGACAAAAACTTAATGTATTTTTGATTAACAGGGAATCAAATGCAATTTAGTCCAACCGACTTTACCCGAATATCTTCGGATCAGACCTTTTTGGAACTGCGTTCCAAAGGTAGTTTACTAATCTTTTATCAAACAATTATTAAAATTGTTTATATGTTGACATTGGATTTGAATTATTACAGTCTACAAATTCGCATAATAGTGAATTCGAACACTAGAAGGTATGTCAACTTGTACTAATATAATTATGCGATAGAAAAATGTCAATTGTAAATTGACGAATTACACAGGTGATTGGGAGGATTTAGAGTGTAAAGGTCGAAACAAGGGAAAGGAAATAAAGAATAAAGATATTATAAACATTTCTTCATCTAATGATTTGTTAATTTCAAAATCAAAACCATATACAAGTAGTCTAGGAGCATCCGCATCACATGAACCAAAAAATGATTGTGAAGAGGTTATAGAAGATGAACACATAGATCCCATTAGTGAAACACAAGAAGAAGAACATGTGGTAGGAGACATGATATCAACTTTCGACATCATGTACTTGGATGGAAACCTAGATCCTAATTCTATAGACCATCCTAGTTTTGACCTCCTCAATAGTGTTGGAAACGAAACTCCAACTCCTATGATGGTAGACACCCCCAAGTACATCTACTCAGAGACAAATTTAATAATTAATATACGAGAGGGTGATGAGAAATATGAAGAATATTTACATGACGATCGATATAGGAAAATGAGTGTTTGGTTTAAAGGTATAGGGTCATATAACGAGTTACAATTAAAACATGAGTTCTTCAAGAAGAAACTCAGTGATGTTTTTTCCATGTATAAAAAACAAGTGGAAGAAATGAGGAGAGTGAAAATACCAAGTCTACAAGTTAATTCTCCGGATTTCTGGGCATCAGCAGCGGCAACTGCTGATGCAATAGAAGAGGGAATTGAAAATAGGAAGAAATTTAGTACAGAGGAATTGGAGAATGTGGTCCGACGTATAGATTTCAGTCCGGGAAATAAAGACGGCGTGATACCGTCGATGATCAAAAGAATAAAAGATCCGAGAGCTTTTGAGGTACATAACAATTGTAAATAAATTTAATATATTACACTATGAAAATACATTTTTATCTCTTGTTTCTATATAGGCATTTGAAAAGAGTAAAATGAAGAGACAAATCGAGAACTTGAGAAGGAAAAGAAAAAGGTTCCGGTGAGGAGTCACGAAAGGACTAAAGATATATTTGAAAAACCATTGTAAGTGAATTATAAAAGATCTAGTAGTAGGAATTCTTTGTAGCTTTTTATAATTAACGATAAAAACTATTACTTGTAGTTATGTGGGAAAGATTTTTGTCCTTGACGTAAATCCAATGGTGAAATGTAGAGGACAAGACGTGCTGGATGTAAAACAACAAAAGGTCTATAGTTGTGCGGTAAGTGAGTGAGACCATTTCAAATTATGATGTATTGGCCATCGATTGACTGAATATTTTGCAGATCGTAGACTTGTACTCAACAATTATTATGGCAGAACTAGTGAAGAATGACACACCTGATTACAGAATACAAATTTTAAAAAGTGTGATATTCAACGACTCGGACAGAAGAATATGTATGGGAGCACCTGATAAGGTAGATGATTCCAGGTTGAATCGTTTCGATGACGCAGTGTTATGGGGCATGCACGGTGACATAGAGTTACATGCATGCCACATTATTATACCACTCTGTACAAAGGGCCATTGGCATTTCCTAATATGGTCTAATTAAGGTTCTAAATACTTTTTTCCACTACGATTCAAACTACAGATGCGGGGGAATAGATAACACGAGAAATGCACACCACGCGGTAATACTAACCCGCGTTTGGCATATTTTA
This sequence comes from Zostera marina, assembly GCA_001185155.1. Lineage (NCBI taxonomy): Eukaryota > Viridiplantae > Streptophyta > Magnoliopsida > Alismatales > Zosteraceae > Zostera > Zostera marina. The sequence goes on along the minus strand of LFYR01000682.1, from coordinate 68,499 downwards.
TTGTGGCTTATTTTGTTGTGGCTTATTTTAAACATATTTTATTGTGGCTTTGGTAACATAGGTGGTTTGGATGACATATTTGAAGGTGGTGGAAAAACAAAGATACGTGGACAGTAGGCCTCACCCACAAGAGTTCAACATTTCCTTAGACAGGGGTCTATATATGATCCATGGTATTAGCTCGTAATATTGGAGTGGACGAGGGCAAACATTCAGAAAATCAGAAAAGTAATTTACAAATCTTGCATCCACAACATTACATACGAACCTTGGTTCAAAAATGATAGTTGACCAATACATGACATTAACATTTAAGTGTTACAAGTTTTTGCCGTATGACCAGATAATTTACATTTACTACATGCTTTTTTCCTAGTTAATCTAATTTCACGATTACTCTTGAATCATGGATCTTCTTTACCAGGACGGCCAACGTTCTTACCGCTACCCTTCGTTTTCGCAATCTTCGGATTAGTGACCTTCGGAATAGAATTATCAAAAGGATGAATTCTTGTGATCGATCTTGTTTGAGATTTAGGGGTAAAAACTATTTCATTTTTATCCTCGAACTTACGAATGAATCGCTCAAGGGAGGCAAGTAAGTTTGCCTGCATCTTAACACTGGTAGATGTGATTTCTCCGATTTTGTTGAAGATCTGGGTCATCTCATTAGAACGCACCTGGGATGAAATAGTCTTGGTCACATTTTTATCAGTCATAAACCAACGAGGATATATCAAAGAGTCTGGCAAATTAGTCATTCCGAAAAAGGTTAAGATTGAAATAATGTGACGGCATGGAATATGTCTAGAGGAAAACATTCCACATGAACACTTGGGTTTATCTTTCCCATCGGAGACATCGATTGTAGCTTATATTAATTGGGTGAAAATTCCAATAGCCTGAAATATAACGTCATCCTGAAAAGTACGAGATGAATGTAAAAATTGAAAAAAAATAAGAGCAGACAATTGAAATACAGATTAAAATTTAGTGTGACTTACTAATGGTCTAATGTAGTAAGAAAGACTCTTCTGAACCTGATGTTGATAAATTAGGAAGGATTGAGAGGTATATTTGTCAAGAAGGCAAGATTCTATTTGAAGTTTAGTAATAAGAAAGGTAGGGGAATCTCTATCCATATGATCTAATAGTTCTTGCTTGTTACGTTGACCTTTACAAACAGTCTCGAGAGAACCGACAAATTCGTATAAGGTTGAGAATCTCTTTACCTTAGTCTTGATCACAGAATTCATTCTTTCGCTTCGTTGGGTACTCTGCATTCCGGCAAAAAAATAGTCTTTTAAGTAAATAGGACACCACTTATTCCGAATAGAAAACATTGTAGTAAACCAGGTATGATCAGACAGTCCATTATCGTTCAACCAAACTTTCCATTTGGTCTCAAAGTCTACGACAGATTCAGAATTGTTAAGTATTTGATGGAAATGATTCATCTCTTTTTTGTTCCTATAAACAGAACCAACCTTATCACCCATTTTATGAGTTATATGCGATATACAAAGCCGATGAAAGTCGTTGGAAATTCTTTTTCAATAGCGACTTTCATTGCAGCATCCTGATCGGTTATTATTGTAGATGGTGCAATAGACATACATTTTTTGAATTCAGAAAATAACCATATAAATGATTCAGATACCCCGTTCGCAAGTACTCCTGATCTGAATAACATGGAACTACTATGATTATTAACACTACAGAACATGGCAAATATCAGTTTGTAACGATTAGTGTTGTATGTCGTATTGAATGTAATAGCCTCTCCGTAATTTTTGTAATCCTTAATGCATATCGAATCTTCCCAAAATAGATGTTTTAATGCAAAGAAAGGTAGGTATTAGTGAAAAATGATATCAAAATAAAACTACATTATATTATTAGAATATCACACCATCATCGTCGACAACGTATGAATAGAAGAAATTTGCATCTTCAGATTTGATCTGTTCAAAATTTTCAATTATCAGATCAATGTCATGAATCTTTACATTGACCAAATCGTCCCTACGCAAGTTGTAGTGATCAGTTTTCAGGAAAGGGCATTGTTCCAAACCACCATTCATATTGGCGACATAAGAATATTGTTGACTAGGAGCAATGTTACTAGCCTCCATATCTTGTATAATGTTCCGAGCATGATAATTTATTTTCCTATTAACAGGAAGGAATCTCCTCTTAATTGGTGTTGCAAGCTCATGATTATGGTCATTGTCGTAGACAGAAACAAACCATACGGTATCCATTTTCATAATCGTAATTTTTGCTTTACAACCACAACGAGGGTTCGAAATTCTACGTGGCGTGTCGGCTATGACATTTGTTGGTGGAATTTTTGCATTGGTCCACCTTTGCTTGGAACACACTAACGTACGCCTACATATACCATCGGAACCACTAGCTGATGTAGCACATCCGTAATGGCACTAGGAAAGAAGTCATTTCCTTTAAATCAAACATGGACCAAAAGCCCATTTCCTTTAAAGAAGGCCCATCATTACATGGAGAGTATATATATGGAGGATAGAGGATGGAATCGGTAGTTTTTTATTTATTTGCTGAATTTGTTATTTCCTGGACAGGTAATAATTAACCTTCTATCTTCTCTTTCTCTTCTCTTGTATTTTCTGGTGGATTTCCAGAATCATTGGTGGATTCCAGTGTTTTCCCCTCATCTTCTGTGGATTCAGAAGATTTATCAAGCACTAGCGCATCACTAGCGCATGTACTCTTCCGCACAGAAAAACCATTCTTCCCGGCGAAAGAGTAATAAAATGTTTCAGCTTCGAGAAGTGTTGGAAAAAACAAACCTACGTATGGTTCTACGACGACCGGAGAATCGGTGGGATGATAACTAATTTAGAAAAAAATATTATAATCTTATTCAATCTACATATTAAAAATTGCAGAAATGTATATACCTTTCAACACCATCTTGAACACCATCGTCGGGAGTGAAATTAGCGGACATGTGGACTATTCAATTGATAAGAGGTAATTAGTTAAAACCCTAATAGAATTATATGATTGAGAACAGAACTTTTAAAAAATAAAAAAAGATAATGAAAATGAAAAAAGGAATAATGAGTATGACAGATAAAAGTGAGGGCACACAACATAGGTTAGGGTTTGAGTAGAATTAATTATAACCACCAATTTTGAATTTGAAAAAGGGTAAAGGTAGAGGAAATTTTTTATTATTAATTAACAATGAGATAAGAAGGTGGACAAAGTATACAAATATTATGTGGAATAAGAGTACATTACGAATACACAAGATAGTAAAATCATATTAAATATACAACTGATTTGTTCTGTAAGGATACATTACATATTTAAAAATAAATACGTCGTATATGAGATACAACTCATTTGTTCTTTAACAATACATTACATATATGATTATAAGTACATCATACATGAGATACAACTGATACATTGTAAAAGAGTACATTAGATATAATACGAAAGACACATCATACATGAGATACAACTGATATATTGTAAAAGAGTACATTACATATAATAAGAAAGATACATCATAAGTGAGATACAACTGATATGTTGTAAAATAGTACATTACTGAAATAAAAAAAGATACATCATACTACCAGTACATGGATTACATATAACATAATACGATACAGTAGTTGAAAACCAATTCTAACGATATGTTTGCAATCTCTGATAATACTGGAGGTCTCCCTCTCCGGGAAACTTCTCATGGCAAACAATAGGGATGATCGACATTAAGATTGGGTAAAGGATTAAAACCAATCTCATACATATGTGGATAAAAATGTTGTCGCTCATAAGAGTAGTAATAAGGATTAAGTAGGATGGGAAGGACATATGAGATATGATTTGAATATTGATGGATATTTTCATGAAAAGTATTAGAATATAATCAATATATAAGGATATTATCATGAAAAGTATTAGGATATGTAGGGATATTGTCATGAAAAGTATTAGGATATGTATGATTAAAATTATCCATGACATGGGGATAAAACTTGTGATGCGATTGTGAAAAAGCTTGATGATTGGGAAAAAATCTGTTGGAGTGTTCATGGTTGGCACGAGGTACATTGGAGGATGAAGAATGAATGGGATAACCAAGATAAAGGGAAGGATGCGATTGTGAAAAAGCTTGATGATTCGGGAACATTCTGTTGGACTGAACTTGGTTGGCACAAGGTACGTTGGAGGATGAGGAATGAATGGGATGACCAAGATATGGGGAAATGACGCTGTACTCTGTGAGGTTTTTGCCATCGTATTGTGTTAGTTCAGCAATGAAACCGGGATCAAGAAAATCAGGTAGGGATAACAACCCGGGAGGGAATATAAAAGTTAAGGAATCATCTTGGTCAGTCGATGTCTCATTTGTAGTAGAAGGGATTTCCGATGTCTTATTTCCAGTGGAGGGTGCATCCGATGACTCTATTCCAGTTGTAGGGACATCACTATCATCGTCGGAGATGATAATAACATTGAGAGCTTCCATTTTCGTAGATAATCGAAATATGAGGGAGAAGGAATAATAAAAACCATAGACATTATTTGTAGAGGAAGAAGATGAAGTACATATTTTTTTGTGTCAGTAGTAGACAGATGGGAAGAAATGACATACATAGTCATGTCGATTAGCATTGGGAAGAGTTTTAAAAAAAAATCAAATAATTAAAACAAAAAAAATGAAAACACACATACCTTTGCAAATAAAGTGAAGAAAATTAATGGTGATTTGATGACGAGGGGATGTTTATGGAAAGAATATGGAAGAAGAAAAAGAAGATAATGATAGCCTAGTATTTTAGTAAGATGTATAAGAAGTTTTGTACAAATAAAAGCATGTACATAAATCATGTACAGTGATATGTCAAAAATCGGTGGTCAAAAACATTAATTAGCTATGAATTAAAGATAAAAATTATAAAACATAGGTATAAGTAGGATAATGTGGGATAATGTGGATTGTTTACAAATAAGACAAACAATTAAAGTACTTTTCACATTCGTACGGTAAGCGGACAGACCTCGAGATTCTATTCAGCGGTGTAAATGATTCAGTTGTTTGTGCATAATACAATCACATCCATTCGTTTTTGGAGGACTCCACATCCAACGAACCATAATCAATGGCACAAAAATGGCATTCCTAGAAATATCACATATACAATTCCTATATAAATATTCCTCACTAAAATATTCTAAAACCTCTTTATATTCGTTAAATATTTAATCAAGTTAAATCAAATGTGAAAAATTTACCATTATATTATCAGAATCTGTAACAGGTGGTGTGCAGAAGCTGAGATGACCGTCCAATTTCATTTAGACAGTTAGATTAAGATTTTCTTGATTTTAATTAACAGTTAGGCATGTTATAGGTTTTTTTGTTAGCTATAGGTCATACTCTTTTGCAGGTTGTGTAGTTTATAGGTTCTGATGTGACTACCTATGTTTAATAACACATTGCGAACCAGAACGAATCTTCGTTTTGTTTTGGTTCTTCGTTGTGTTCTAGTTCGTTGTGTCCTGATTTTCTGTTCTGGTTTGCTTCGTTGTTCGTTCTGGTTCAGGTTTGTGTGTCTTGTTTTTGTGTCCTGTTATTGGGTACTTCTACGTGTTTTGTTTTGGTTCAGGTTTGTGTTTTAATTTCTACCGTCGTTTTGGGTTCTGTTTCTTTCGTCTACTATTCGTTTTGGGTTCTGTTTTATCATTATTCGTGTTTGGGTTCTTTTTTTCATTTTTGGGTTCTTTTTTTTCATTATTCGTGTTTGGGTAACTCGTTTTGGGTCCTTCTGATGACTAAGTTTCATCTAGTTTGATTATGTTAAAGTGGCTCTGTGTAGATGCTCTGTTAAGATGCCATGGGTATTGTTAAGGTGGACTCCGTCAGGATGTGGTCTCGGTAATTTCTGTTCAGGTGGCCTCTCATGTGCAGGGATGCAGAGTTTCCGTTAGGTCACGACTACTATACGATTTTTATAAATTGATAATCAGAGTTTTTAGATCTTTTTTTGGGTTCTACATTCCGTTAGATGTTCTACGTTCCGGGTTCTACGTTCAGAGTTTTAGTGCACAGGTTTTAATTTTGAACTTTTAATTATGCAACGGATTCGATAAAATCACAGGTGTTAGTGCAGTTTAAGAAAAAAGATAGGTTCTACCCAAGAATTTTGATTCAGAAAGATTTGACCTGAACAGGAGTGCCTTAGAGCCAAAATCAATGATCTCGGGTGTCCAAGGCTAACACTTAGGGAAAATATCCCTGAAATTGAGGCTAAGCCCTAATTGAATAATGCGGTTAAGCGATTGCATTGTGATAAGGAAGGAATGGAAGTAACGTGCGGTAAGAGCAAGTTCGAGTGAGGAAAGAATAGAGGAGAGGCGGTCAATGAGTTCGATTTGAAACAGAAGCTTATCAGCGTACCGGATACTGTAGAAAAGCCCTTTCCAGATCTTCAGTAGGTCCTCGTCGGAGATGAATTTGGAAACCAATGGGGTGCAGAGAAAGATGTTGAGGTGATTGAGAGTTCGGTCTCGTATCGTCTTTTTACACATGCTTGAAGCTTCGCCACTACCGCACCGGAGAGGTCGTAAGTAGGTGACTGGAAGAAGTGTCAAATTTATTGACTTTTTTGAAAAGAATCTTACAAAATAAAAACTAACTATTTTATTTTGTAACTTGTACTAGCATACATACTAAAAGGACCTAAGAAATAGAAGGATGAATATTAAGCGTAGTATTGCTGCATGTTATCCGCGTGCCAGGTGTTTGGAACCATTGTTCCATCCTATCGTCGTAAGCGATAAGTTCCTGGTCTTATCTCCTCTTCGACGATGTAGGGACCTTCGAAGTTGGATGACAACTTGTTCCTTGGTCTGTTCCTCTCGGTTATGCTAGCCTTCCACGCGACGAGAGTTCCTGGCAGAAATACTTTTCTTCATACTTGGTGATTGTTGTGGTATCTTGATACGCTTGCCTTGTACGATTCATTCCGCAGGTCCGCCTCGTCACGGGTTTCATCCCTCAACTCTAGCTCTGTTGCTAGGTTTTGGTCATTAGTTTGTTCGTCGAACTTCGAGACTCTGTATGTTGGTATACTCAAATCGATTGGTACGACGACCTCCACTCCATAAGTCATAGCGAAAGGGGTGTTGTCCGTGGGATTTTTACTAGTTGTGTGATATGCCCATATGATTTCGCATAACTTGTCTGCCCATGCCCTTTTCGCTGATTTGATTTTCTTTTTCAATCCCTGTACGATTGCCTTATTGGTTACTTCCACTTGTCGATTTGCAAGAGGTCGGTAAACGGAAGCAAAGTGGAGTTTTGTGCCCAAATCCTCGCACATTCTTGAAATCCCCCCCCCCCGTGAATTGAGTGCCATTGTCCGTGACAATGTCTTGGGGAACTCCGAATCGACAGATTATGGAGCAGTAGATGAACATGACTGCCGCATCTTGAGTGATTTTCGCTACAGCTTGAGCCTCGACCCACTTTGTAAAGTAATCTACTGCTACAAAGATGAATCGAGTCTGAGATGTCGAGGGTGGGAATGGTCCTACGATGTCCAGTCCCCACCTTGCAAACGGGATCGAGCTCAAGATCGGAGTCATGTCCGCGGATGGTTTCTGTTGCATTGGACTGTGCAACTGACATGCTCGGCACTTGCGGACGCAAGTGCGAGCTTCCAACCTTAGGGTGGGCCAATAGTACCCCAACCGTATGATTTTTAAGGCTAGTGCTCTTCCTCCCTCATGGAGTCCGCACGAGCCTTCGTGTACTTCCTAGATAACGTTTTCCGTATCTGGCTTGGCCAAACAGCGCAACAGTAGGCTGTCAAACGACTTTTTGTAAAGTACCCCTCCGACGTCGCAATACTTGGTTGCCTTATGTTTTAACTTTTTGGCCTCGCCCTTATTATCAGAAAGTACTCCATTCTGAATGAATGCCAGTATTAGTTGTCTCCAATCCTCTTGGGGATCGAAAGTGACATTCAACACTTGGCATGTGGGCTGGAGTATTGAGTCCACCAAAATTTCGCGCTGCCTCCCTCCCAGGCTGATGCTAGACGTGCTAGGGCATCAACGGGTATATTTTGTGTTCGAGGGATCTGCTCGATTTTGAACTCAGCAAACTGTTTTCTGAGTGCCACCATTGCCTCCACATATTTAGTAATTTGTGATTCTTTGCAGGCGAACTCACCAGTGGTTTGCCGAGCCACGAGTTGGGAGTCAGTGCGAAGTGTGACATTATCAGCGCTGAGAGTTCTCAACAGCTTTAGATCATGTATAGCTACTTTGTATTCCGCGACATTGTTAGATGCCGGGAAGTGAAGCCGTACCGAGTGCTCGTAGTTTTTTCCATCCGATACCTGAGCCTGTGCTGCAACTCGTACCGTCTACTTCCACAATCCATGGTTGGGTTAGGTTCGATGGTGTGAGTTCAACGATGAAGTCCGCTACAGCTTGCCCTTTGATGGCAGTGGCTGGTCGGAAATCCAAGTCGAACTCACTGAGCTCGATTGCCCACTTAGTTAACCTTCTCGAGATATCTGGTTTGTGAAGTAGACGGCGTAGGGGACAGGATGTAAGTACTACAATTGTGTGCGCCAAGAAGTAAGCTCGAAAGCGACGACAAGCGTGGATCACAGCATATACGATTTTCTCAATCAGAGAGTATCGTATTTCTGCGCCTTGTAGTCGCCTCGAGTGATAGTAGATAGGGACTTAATCCTTTTCCCTTTGCGCGATGAGGACTGCACTTACGGCTTCTTCTGAAGCCGCTATGTATAAGTACAGGTCTTCCCCATCCTTGGGTGATGTCAGCATTGAAAGCGAGGACATATGTGCTTTTAACTTAATAAATGCGTCCTCGCATTCCGGTGTCCAAGTGATACTACCCTTGGCCGCAGTTTTTAGTAACTAGAAGAACGGTTTACACTATGCGATATGAAACGACTGAGTGGATTAATTCGACCGTTCAGCCTTTGTACATCTCTGATTGTGCGGGGGGCTTCCATATCGAGGATTGTTTGGATTTTGTCGGGATTTGGTTTAATCTCGTGCTGATCTACATAAAAACCAAGGAACTTGCCTTCCTTGATTTCGAAGGAACAATTGGTTGGGTTGAGCTTCATTCCGTATTGCTTCAATGTACCTAGGGTTTCTCTCAGATCCTTACGGTGTTTTTCCACGCTTGATGATTTGGCTAAGATATCATCAACGTAAGCGGAAACATTGCGCCCGATCTGGTCCGCGAAAATCTTGTCCATTAAGCGTTGGAATGTAGCCCCAACATTCCTTAAACCGAATGGCATCACTCTATAACAGAATGTCCCTGAGTCCGTGATGAAGGATGTTTTTTCCTCATGCATTAGGCTCATGCATCATGATCTGGTTGTATCCTGAGTGGGCATCCATCATAGAGAGGAGTTCGTTACTCGACGCTCCATCAACTAGTTCATCGATAGATGGAAGCGGATAACTGTCCTTGGGGCATGTTTTATTGAGATCAGTGAAATCAATGCACATGCACCAATTGCCATTGGGTTTCTTGACAAGGACGGGGTTAGCCAGCCAAGTTGGATATCGAACTTTTCAAATGTGTTCAACATTCAGAAGCTTGGATATCTCCTCGTTGGCTGCTTCCTGCCTGTCAGAGGTGAGTACTCGTTGCTTTTGTCGAAGAGCCGGAATGGATAAGTCGACATTGAGTTTGTGCGTCACAATATGACGCGCAATCTGTGTCGGTGTCTCACCCTCCCAAACGAACTTGTCCTGGTGCTTCTCCAGAACAGTCACAAGCTTGACCCTTAGGTCAGGGGATAGACCCTTTCCTAATGCCACATGTCCCCCCTCCAGCTGGAACACTTCAGTCTCGTCCACGGGTTGTAATTTCTCCCTCTCCCCAATGTCGGGTGGGGCATGGACAAGCATGTTGTTCAGTTTTATCAGCTGGGTTGCCTCTTTATACCCTTGTCTAGAATCCTTTTGTGATCCTTTGACAGTTGCGACGAATCCTTTGACTGGGTATCGTATGCATTGGTGATAAGACGACGGGACTGCCTTGATTTCATGGATGAAGGGTTGTCCAAATATTGTATTGATGGTTTTCCGTTGGCGGTTCTCGCTACTGTCTCGAAAGCGCGGACGCTTCCCCTTCGGGTCAGGTTTGCAATTGTCTCGTCCTCGGGGTCCCTTGACAAAGTTGCCAAGTTCTCCCTTCGAGATCAATTGCTCGACATAGCCCGAGAACTCCCTACAGTGGTCCGTCAGGTGGTTGTTGTCCTTATGGAATTTGCAGTACTTTCCACCTTTCTTACGTCTACCCTTGGTTGCAGGGTCTAAAGAACGAGCAGCTCGGTTCTTTAGCTTCTCAAACAGTTCACCTTTGCTGATTGTTAGCGGAGTCCAATCCCTCCATGGTTGGGTTGCACCCTTTGGCGACTTCTTCGTCGAGGTTTGGTACACCTTATTATCGTGTTTGGGCTTCCATTCCTTCTTGAAGGTTTCAGCCGCATTGTCAGTGTACCTATTAGAGGTGCCACGGAAATTGTTCTTTCCATTGTACCCTTTCTTCTCGAATTTTGGTTTTTTGAAGCTAGTGGTCTCAAGTTCCGCTAGCTTATTCTCATCCTCCTCTTCCACCTCAATGTACAATTGAGCTCGATGGAAGAGATTGGGCAGGGTCTCCACTTTGTGGAGCTTCAGATTCTGGGCCAATGGGGAGAAGGGTACCAACCCTCTGATGTATTCTGCTATGGCCAGACTTGGAATTAAATCGTTCACTTCTATTATCATCGAAGTGAACTTAATCATGTAATCCCGCAGAGACAGCTTGTCCTGTCGTAGTGCCAGTAGTGCGTTGGCACTGTGTTTTATCCTGATCATCCCCACATGTTGGACGATGAACTTTGAAGAGAGGTCCGCAAAGCTGGAGATTGAGCTAGCTGGTAGACCAGAAAACCACCGATAAGCACTGCCCTTGAGAGTGTCGGGGAATGCCAGATTCACCCGATCCTTCGCGGATGATGGTCTTTTGACTCCTCGCTTTCTCGAGGTCGTTAACTCTTTTCTCCATGGTATCTATAAAATTAACCAACTTTTCTTCCAGCACGTGAGGCAAAGAATGTGCTTGAGAGGGTATGTTAGGTTGAGCATCCTCAAACCTTTCTGGCACCACTTGCCTGTTAGGCTGAGGGGGCTCAGTTTGTTCCCCTTCAGACCCTTTCTTCTCAAAGAGTAATCGTGCTTTTGTCTTTTGGAAGTCATTGGCAACAAAAGTGGAGTTTCAACCGATGCGCAAGTATCTGACCGAACTAACCCGGAAGAAAACCAAGTGGAATCGGCGACTCACTAGGTGGAGTCGGTGATTGGACTTAGGTGATTTTTCTTTCGAGCCGAGTCGTGGACAACACTCTTAATTAGCTAGCAGAATATTCCCTGAATCAGCGACTCATTAGGTGGAGTCGGCGATTGCTGGTATGAATCGACGATTCCTTAACACAAAGTCAGTAATTTCCCAAGGGAAATCAAGCCGATCTTTGAGAAGAAAATTTCGCGATTACGACGGGATATCGTGGTTCGATAGTCCCACAGACGGCGCCAGCCGATGAAACACGTAATCTGCTACCAGGGGGCTCGCGGGTTTGCGAGGAGGGCCGGAGGTTTTAAAGTCCACGACGTGTACATGAATTCTATTTTCTTGTTTGTTGCTGTCTGAACTTAATTTTTCAGACTGCATAGTGCTATCTGAAATTGAATTTTCAGGCCGTATGATATTATTATTTTTCAGGTTACTCATTGGATATTTAGGCTCCTTTTGTTTTATTTTTTTATTTTGTAGGATAAAATCCTGAAAGTGTTTTGGTTTTACTATTTTCCTTCCATACAAGCTTGTTTTATGGCTTGTTGGTTGTAAAACCTCATTTTCAGTTGGTCTGTCTAGATTACCCTGTCCAAAGCTTTGTTGTTGCTCTGGGTTTTGGTTTTTCCTATCCAATGATTCTTGAGAGTTGTTGTTTGTTTCTGTCTGAGTTTCTTTATTTAATTGAAACACTTACCTCTATTGTAATTGAAACACTTAACTCTATTGTAATTGTAATCTCTATTATCTCTAATAAACACTTAATCTAATTTGTGATTCAATATGTGAAATTTGTATGATTGAATGTATGTGATTGGTGTGATCGATTGAATGTATGAGATTGGTGTGAATTGAATTATATTTGCAGGTATTGAATTGTATTTAGGGTTGAATTGTATTTGCATGTATTTACAGGTGTGATTGAATAGTAAGGCTCTAAATGAGCACCCATATAAATAAAACATTTTTTTTTATTGTATTATATTTTAGGGACGATTTAGCGACGATAAGTTGAAACAGGGAAAATTAAAATTTAACAAAAGCGACGATTTAGCGACGATTTAGCGACGATAATTTGAAACAGGGAAAATTAAAATTTAACAAAAGCGACGATTTAGCGACGATAAGTTGAGACAGGGAATATTAAAATTTATTGAGAGCGACGATTTAGCGACGATATGGCGATGATCTTTTTCAAATATTAGCGACGATTCAGCGATGATGCTATTTTTTGGCGCCAAAAAAATAGCGCGCGTGTGGGATTACATCAGCGACGATGACACATCGTCGCTGATAATTAGCGACGATATCCAACATCGTCGCTAAATTTTTAGCGAGGCGACCTACAGCGAAGATCAATAATCGTCGCTGAAACCAATTTAACGACGATTTTTGACTTTCAGCGACGATTTCTGATCGTCGCTGAAACGCAGGAATCTTGTAGTGCCCCAAGGACCCCTTTTATAGGTTCTTTGGGACATTTCCCAATCAATGAGCCGGGTCCACACCATTATGGCGCCCGGCTAAAGGTGCCCTAATGGTGTGGGTCAGCCACAAGTAATGGATGGGAATCGGCGACTCAGGTATGGGAGTCGTCGATTCAGGGGTGGAATTGGCGAGTCCTAGGAGCAAGGTCGTCAGTCTACCAGAACTAACTAACTGGTCTCAACTCGTCGACTCACCTCTGAAATCGACGACTTGGTAGTCCCAATCGGCAATTCCCATGTGTTGACTTGAGGACTTGATGTAGACACTTGTTCCGCAACCGTGGAGCTCTCCGGGGGTCCAGCATAAAGCGACGGAACCCTGGTCCTTGGTGAAGGGCGTTGTTGGGAATGACTGACGTAATCATGCATGTCTCATTAGTACTCCCCCCTGAAGAGAGCACAAAAACACTAGTCCTTGTTGAAACGATGTATTTGAATCAATCAACAGAGTATATAGATATATTGTCACATTAAATGCAATCATTTGGTATACTGTGTTTGGTTCTCTCAGTAATTGATTCTTTGGTGAACGAGATAACAAGTTTGATGAACAGTCCGTTGGAATTGAATAGCTATTTTTTTAATTGTTGACATTTAAATTTTGGTAGAGGATTAAAAGTAATTAACCTTGAATGGTGGTTCATAAATTGATTACTAAATTAGCATTAGCAAATGATTGGTTTTCATGAAAAAAAAGCAGTTAGAATTGAAAACCTGTTTTTTTCTTTGTTGGTATTTAAATTTTGTTAGAAGATTAAAAATAACCTTCAATGGTGGTTTATTGATCGATTACTAAATTAGTATTAGCAAATTATGGGTTTTCCAAATACGATGGTTGTTGGAATTGGACAAATATTTTATCTTTATTGGCATTTAAATCTTGCTAGAGAATTAAAAATAACCTCCATGTTAGATTTTGCAATACTTAATATGTTATAAACACTGCTAATTAGGATATTATTTTATTCATTCATTTATTTAGCTAATAGTTTAATACTTTGTTCATTTATTTATGATTATAAATTCTGATTTCTGAGATAGAGAATTATCAATTTTTATGTTATGAAATGATAGTTTAAATCATTTGATTAATTTACATTTTTTGAAAAAATTCTATTTCCATTAGATTATATAGATAAATTTATTACAAGAAATCTAAGAAAATGAATTGCATCAGTTGTCAAAAAAGGACACGATTTTGAAGCAAAAGATTTAATTTCTGATCCTGGCTCAATTTTTTTTGAAAATTCTAATCAAAGTTCCAAAATAATTTCCCGCCTCCTGCGAAGAAACTCCGCTAACCCCCTAACGCGTTCCTGGCCCGCCACTGTAGCTTATTATGATTCGCCACCATGTACAAGCTAGGTTCCTCCTTAGATTATGATGAGGATAACGATTTCTATTTTGAACACGGTTCACATGATAAACGCTTATACCGTCTACCACAAACTGCAAGGAAAACAATGAAGATGAAAAATAAACAGAGATTTGAATTAATTTTTACCTATTAACGTTTTGATTGATTTCCAGTACATCATCCACCAATCATGAAAGGCGAGAAAGATAGAAACCAAAAAAATAAACTCACATGACTGTCTATCATGTTTCCAATTAGCGATGGACGAGGTCGGTGCGGCATGATTTGGACATGATTCGGAACACGATTCAAATTGATACCATCCCTAATAAACTGCAAGAAAAATAATGGAATTGAGAAATAAACAAAGATTTGATTTAATTTGGACATATCGATCTTTTGATTGATATCTAGTACATCATCCATCAATCATCAAAGGTAGAAAGACAGAGACCATAAAAATAAACATACATGCCCGTCTACCATGTTTGGAATTGGCGATGGACGAGGTCGGGACGGTATGATTTGATCATGTTTTGGAACACGATTCACATTGATTCCAGCCATTATACACCGCTAGAAAAACAATGAAGTTGAGAAATAAACTGAGATTTGATTTAATTTTCAAAAATTAACCTTTGATGGATGGTTTTGAATTCCGTACGTGCCGATGCGAGATCAGGCATATGCCGACTTTAGGGGTAAGTCGCCGAGTTAGGACCCAGATCGGCAGTATGGTAGACTGCATATCTCGACCTTTGAAACTCGGCGAGTTAGTTCCTAAATAGGCGATTTTCCATACCTGAATCGTCGATTTACGACTGTTACTCGCCGCCAGCCTACGCCATAACGGGCCATAAATGCGCCCAATTATGGCAACAGGAGCGATGTCCGCCGTTGAGTGTTCTCTCCGAGACCCTATAAAAAGGGTCCCAAGGGGGCACTCAAAGGCACTACACAAGTGCCATCTCCACTAGAGCAACACTAAGAGAATTGCCGATTCCCTCCAGAATCGCCTATTTCTCTCCTTGCAGGTATTTGACGTAGAGCGCGCATCATGGACTCCAGAGCCTCCGCCATTACCTCACACCACCGCTAGCCTCTGGTAGCAGATTTTGTGCTTCATCAGCTGACGCCGTCTGTGGATTACCGAACCACCGGTATCCCGTTGTAATCGCGAATTTTTTTTGCAAATTCCGGCTTGATCTCTCCTGGAAGGATCGCTGACTTTTCAACTAAATCGCCGATTTAGATCAACAATAGCCGATTCTCGCCTGAAGCTCCGGTTGGATTTCTCCATAAATCACCGACTTCACCTTGAGAATCGCCCGATCCGGAATATCGTCTGCTAGCTAAGAGTGCTATTCACGACTCTGTTCAAAAACTCCCCTAAGTCAAAATCGCCGATTTAGACCTCTAAATCGCCGATTTTCCTTTGTTTCTTGAACAAGCTCTGTCAAGTCACCTCCACGCTTTGGAACTACCCTGCTTTTGTTATAATGGTTATCATCGAAAAACAAAAGCACCCTTACGCCACGAGAAGTAAGGGTAAAATGCCAGCAATAGTTGAGCTGGAGCAGGGCGAGCAGTCTCGGCTAAAGAGGCCCGGAGAAGCTCAAACTGACCAAACACAATCAGTTCCTCCACACGAGGAACACTTGGTACAGAAGGACCCCTCCACTCTGGAAGAGAGGTTGTTCAACTTCATGGATAACATGGAGAGAAGAATGAGTAACCTCGAACAAGCGAGGAGTTAAAGGACCACCATCCGTGAAAGAGCGGATTAGTCGGGGTCTATCTATTCTCCATCCGTGGAGAAGACAAAACAAAGTTCCCGTCTTAAGACAAAGACGGGACCCAGTAGGAGTCGCTCCGAAAGGACTCTTACCACTCGGTTCGTAGAGGATCTTCGTTGGACACTGGCCAACGACCCAGTCGTCGGCAGTCCCTGCGAAATTCTAAGGATCAAAAGCGCCCCCTTTCACGTGGACCTTTTAAAAGGATCCTTTCCACCGACCTTGCGGGTACCTAGGATTGAAGCGTATGATGGTTCGAGTGATCCAAAAGATCACATCAATCTCTACCTCAACATCTTGGAACCGCAGACCACCGATAATGGGCTGTTGTGTCGGGCATTCCCCGACACTCTCAAGGGAAGCGCTTATCGGTGGTTCTCTGGTCTGCCAGCTGGCTCTGTCACCAAGTTTGCAGATCAGGATTAAACACAGTGCCAATGCACTATTTCCACTACGACAGGACAAGCCGTCTCTTCAGGATTACACAATCTAGTTCACTACAATGATGGCAGAAGTGAACGACCTAATCCCAAGTCTGGCCATAGCGGGATACATCGATTAGAAGGCTGGTACCTTACTCCCCTTTGGCTCTGAATCTGACTCTCAATAAGGTGGAAACTCTGCCCGACCTCTTCCAACGGGCTCAATTGTACATTGAAGTAGAAGAGAAGGATGAGAACAAGCTAGCTGAACTTGGGACCCGTAGCTTTAAGAAGCCAAAATTTGAGAGGAAGGGGTACACTGGAAAAAACAATTTCAATGGCACCTCTAGTAGGTACACCGACAATAAGACTGAAACCTTCAAAAAGGAGTGGAAGCCGAAACACGACAATAAGGTGTACCAAACCTCAATGAAGCAGTCTCCAAAGGGTGCACCTCAACCATGAAGGGATTTCACCTCGCTGACCATCAGCAAGGGCGAACTGTTTGAGAAACTAAAGAACTGAGCGGATTTGCCCGCTCCTCGTTCTTTAGACCCTGCAACCAAGGGTAGCCGTAAAAAAAGTGGAAAGTACTGCAAATTCTACAAAGAACGCGGCCACCTCGAGACAACGGAAAACGGGTCCGCGAGGAAAAATCAATACACTTCTCCGAAGAGGACCTGGACGATGTCCTACAACCTCACGAGGATCCACTCGTGATCCAAGCAGACATCGGTCCCGATTCCCGAGTCGAAAGGATGATTGTCGATAGCGGCAGTTCCGCGGACATCCTCTACATAGACACTTTCACCAAGATGGGCCTTAAGAGAGAGGAACTATCTCCCTGCAAGGAAGCCATCTACGGTTTCACTAAGATTGCTACCCCAGTGGCCGGTGTTATTGATTTGAAAGTTTCCATTGGTTCCAGGCAAGGGAGGGTTATTCGGACTTGTCATTTTATAGTGGTAGAAGTAGAATCCACTTTTCATGGCATTTTCGGACGACCCTTCATTCATGGAATCAAGGCAGTCCCGTCTTCTTATCACCAATGCATACGATACCCAAAAAAGGGGTTCGTTGCAACAGTCAAAGGATCATAAAAGGATTCTAGACTAGGGTATAAGAAGGCTACCCAGCTGACAAGTTTAAACAACATGCTCGTCCATGCCCCACCTGACATTGGAGAGAGGGAGAAATTACAACCTGTGGACGAGACTGAAGTATATCAGTTGGAGGGGAGACAGATGGCATTAGGAAAGGGGCTACCCTCTGACCTAAGGGCCAAGCTTGTGACTGTCCTGGAGGAGCACCAGGACAGGTTCGTTTGGGATCGAGGGTGAGACACCGACACAGATTGCACGTCAAATCGTGACGCACAAACTCAATGTCGACCCATCCATTCCAGCTCGATGTCAGAAACGTCGAGTACTCACTTCTGACAGGCGGGAAGCAACCAATAAGGAAATATCGAAACTCCTGAATGCCGGAAACATTCGGAAGGTTCGATATCCGACTTGACTGGCTAACTCCGTCCTCGTCAAGAAACCTAATGGCAAGTGGTGCATGTGCATTGATTTCACTGATCTCAATAAAGCATGCCCCAAGGACAGTTACTCGTTGTCGTCCATCGATGAGCTAGTCGACGGAGCATCCGGTAACGAACTCCTCTCTATGATGGATGGCCACTCAGGATACAACTAGATCCTGATGCACGAACCTGATGAGGAAAAAACATCCTTTATCACAGACTCGAGGACATTCTGTTATAGAGTAATGTCATTCGGTTTGAGGAATGCTGAAGCTACATTCCAACGTTTAATGGACAAGGATTTTTCGGACCAGATTGGGCATAACATTTCCACTTACGTAGATGACATCTTGGTCAAATCGTCTAGCGTGGAGCAATACCCTGATGATCTGAGAGAAACCATTGATACGTTGAAACAATACAGAATGAAGCTTAACCCGGCTAAGTGTGCATTCGGAATCAAGGAAGGCAAGTTCCTTGGCTTCTATGTAGGTCAGCACGGGATCAAACCAAAATCCAAGCAATCCTCGATATGGAAACCCCCCGCACAATCAGAGAAGTACAAAGGTTGAACGGTCGGATCAATTCACTTAGTCGTTTCATATCGCAAATGGCCGACAAGTGTAAACCGTTCTTCCAATTACTGAAAACTGCGGCCAAGGGTAGTATTATTTGGACACCGGAATGCGAGGACGCGTTCACTAAGTTAAAAGCACACATGTCCTCGCTTTCAATGCTGACATCACCTAAGGATGGAGAGAACCTGTACTTATATATAACAGCTTCGGATGAAGTCGTAAGTGCAGTCCTCATCGCGCAAAGGGATAAGGATCAAGTCCCTATTTATTATCACTCAAGGCGACTACAAGGCGCAGAAATACGGTACTTTCCTATTGAGAAAATCGTATACGCTGTGATTCACGCTTGTCGTCACTTTCGAGTCTACTTCTTAGCACATACGATTGTGATACTGACATCGTATCCTTTATGCCGTTTACTCCACAAACCTGACATCTCTGGGAGGTTAACTAAATGGGCGATTGAGCTCAGTGAGTTCGACTTGGATTTTCGACCAGCCACTGCTATCAAAGGGCAAGCTGTAGCGGATTTCATAGTTGAGCTCACACCATCAAACCTAACCCAACCCTGGACTGTGGAAGTAGACGGCTCGAGTTGCAGCATGGGTTCGGGTATCGGAGTGAAAATCCATAGCCCAGATGGAAAAAACTACGAACACTCGGTACGGCTTCATTTCCCGACTTCTAACAATTTCACGGATTACGAAGCAGCTATACATGGCCTAAAGCTGTTAAGAACTCTCGACGCTGAGAATGTCACGCTCCGCACTGACTCCCAGCTCGTGGCTCGGCAAATCACTGACGAGTTCGCCTGCAAAGAACCACAAATCACCAAATATGTGGAAGCAATGGTGGCACTTACTAAACAGTTCGCCGAATTCAAAATAGAGCAGATCCCTCGAATCCAAAACACACCCGCCGATGCTCTAGCACGCCTAGCATCGGCATGGGAGGGAGGGCAGCACGAAATCTTTGTTGATTCTATCCTCCAACCCACATGCCAAGTATTGAATGTCACTTCCGATTCCCAAGGGGATTGAAGAAAACCAATATTGGCATTCATCCATAATGGAGTGCTTCCTGAGAATAAAGGGGAGGCCAAAAAAGTTAAAACACAAAGCAGCCAAGTATTGCGACGTCGGAGGTATACTTTACAAAAAATCCTTCGACAGCCCGCTGCTGCGGTGTTTGGCCAAACCAGACACAGATAAAGTCATCCAGGAAGTACACGAAGGATCGTGCGGACTCCACAAGGGAGGAAGAGCACTAGCCTTCAAAATTATACGGCTAGGGTACTATTGACCCACCTTAAGGTTGGAAGCTCACACTTACGTCCGCAAGTGCCGAGCATGTCAGTTGCACAGTCCAATGCAACAGAAACCATCCGCGGATATGACTCCGATTTTGAGCTCGATCCCATTCGCAAGGTGGAGACTGGACATCGTAGGACCATTCCCACCTTCAACATCTCAGGCTCGATTCATCTTTGTAGCAGTAGATTACTTTACAAAGTGGGTCGAGACTCAGACAGTAGTGAAGATCACTCAAGATGCGGCAGTAAAGTTCGTCTACCGCTCCATAGTTTGTCGATTCGGAGTTCCCCAATACATTATCACGGATAATGGTACCCAATTCACAGGAGGGAAATTTTCAAGAATGTGCGAGGACCTGGGCATAAAACTCCACTTCGCTTCCGTTTACCGACCTCAGGCAAACGGACAAGTAGAAGTAACCAACAAAGCCATTGTACAGGGATTGAAAAAGAAAATTGAATCAGACAAAGGGGCCTGGGCAGACAAGTTGTGCGAAATCCTATGGGCATACCGCACAACAAGTAAAAATCCCACGGGCAACACCCCTTTTGCTATGACCTATGGAGTGGAGGCAGTCGTACCAATCGAGATGAGTATACCAACATACAGAGTCTCGAAGTACGACGAACAAACTAATGACCAAAACCTAGCAACAGAGCTAGTGTTGAGGGATGAAACTCGTGACGAGGAAGATCTGCGGAATGAATCGTACAAGGCAAGCGTATCAAGATACCACAATCGCCAAGTGCGCAAAAAAGTATTTCGGCCAAGAACCCTCGTCACGCGATTAGTTAGCATAACAGAAAGAAACAGACCAAGAAATAAATTGCCGTCCAACTTCGAAGGACCCTACATCATCGAAGAAGAGATACGGCCAGGCACTTATCGCTTACTGCGACAAGACGGGACAATGGTCACAAACACCTGGCACGCGGACAACATGCAACAATACTACGCTTAGTATTAATTTTTATATTTCTTGTTAGGTTCTCTTAGTATGTATGCTAGTATTAATTGCAAAATAGAATAGTTAGTTTTATTTTTTGCAAAGTCGATCAAAAGTACTCTTAGTCCAAACGACAAACTCGTCAGGGATTGTAAGATATTTGCGACACTTTTTCACTACCCTAGGATTACCCTAAACTCTGGATCTATTTTGTCGCTACGGCCTCAATAGATCAATGATCATTTCGTCGCTATGGCCCCAATGATCACTTCCCATCTTGTCGCTTTGGCCTCGATGCGGACCAAGAGCTACTCCGTCGCTACGGCCGGAGTCAGACCACACCTTCAGGGTTCAAATCCAGGGTTAGTTCGAATAAATCCAATTTAGGCAAGCAAGCCTAGAATTGCGATCACAACCCTAATTCGCATGTGCAAATTAGGAATTAGTGGGTTTTACATCGATTTATCACTCAAACTATTTTCAACTCTAAGTTAATTTAGAAGTATAAATCATTTGCGAGTTTAACTGACGATTGAACTACGATTCGTACGATCAAGCTTACGCCCAGAGTAGCTAAGTGGGGGTTAGCAGAATCTAACTTACGTCCAGAGAGGCTAAGTTATGATTTGTGAATCTAGTTTCGAGGCTAGGTTACAACTTAAAAATGTTTATACAGAAAATTAACGAAGAAAAGCAAAATATTTCATTGAATGATAAAAAGATTACAAAAAATACCCACTACCAAAAAAAAAACTACTTCTAGTCTTCTTCCTTTCTCGCCGCTCGAACATCGCTCTTTATCTTATCAAAAGCTTCTTTGTGCTCCAACTGCACTTCAGGATGTTCTTCTAACCACGCCATGATATCAGTCAAGGTTTTCTATGCGTCTATGCGTTCATGCGATGGCATTTTAAGCATATAAGTATATGCGTGCATATACGCGCATATACGTAAATATGCGACATGTTATATTTACATGTATTTTTTATAATTACCCCTGATATTTCCATAATATATGAATAATATAATATAGCAAAAAGTGTTCCAATGACCTAATATAGTTTAAAAGTCTAAATAGTAAATAGAAATTGCATAACAAAGTCTAAAACTATATAATTAAGATTAACAATAGTCTAAGCCCAAGGGCTCTAAGCTCTAAGGAGCTTGCTCAACATCCTCTTCAACTTCAGCTCCTCTCCTATTCCTTGTTGATGGTCCAATAGGTTCATTGACACCCATAGCTACTTCAATAGACGCCCAAGTTAAACCTTCTTCACCATAAACAAATTCATTTGAAGGACCGTCTTCACCGGTCATCCATTCACTACTCCAATTCAAATCTTCAACGACAATGGGGTCGAAGTCGTTTCTAAGGCATTTCTCTTCATAACGATCCTTCAATCGGCGGTTGTAATTGACAAACACCAATTTACTACATCGGTCGGCCTCTAGTCGATTCCTCCTCTTCGTGTGAATCTGTTATATGGAAGATAACTTGTTTCAGTTTCATTAAATACACAGAGACACATTACTTACTATTTCATACTTACAAAATCAAAGGTACTCCAATTTCTTTCACAGCTAGAAGCAGTGACACAAAGTCCCAAAATACGTGTAGCCGCAATCATTAATGCTGGGGTAGATATGCCATATGAACCCCACCAAGACACTGTGCAATTGCAATTTCCAAAAACGAAATTAGACTCATTAATATTAAATAATTCAGATTAACAAATTAGAATTATGGAACACATTACTTGAATCTGTTGTGGCAATGGCTTGAGTAGCCAACCTAGATGCAAAATGACCCCTTCTTTGTAGAGAGTTAGTTGATTCATTATCGTTCTTCGTTCATCATCATCATCAATCATTCGAAGAACACATTTTTGAAACTTTCCCTCATAAGCTAAGGCCTTCTCAAACCCAACTCTTGTCCTATTAGTTAGAAGGAAATATATTAGTAATTAGATAATAGGTTTTCAAAATTAATTATCAAATAACATGAAGAGGAGACTTACTTCTTCAACTCATAGTAAAAGTTGGGATTTAGAAATGCTCCAGCTTCAAACAAATCATGGTTGAAGTGTTTATCTAATCTTTTCTTCATGATAGCCTTTAGACTTCTCAACATTCCAGGTTTGTTTTCAAAATGAGTTTCAATTGTTTTGTTCGCCTTCTCAAAACATTGAGTGACATGCCCCATGCATGGCTTATCATCTGTATCCACCAATCTCAAAAGAGCAACTAAAGCCTGAGATGCTTTTAAACAATCTTCCACACCTGTCCAGAAAGCTCTAGCAAAGACATTCCTCTGCACTTCCTCTCCATATCCAATATCTAGCCACTTTTGCCAATCCAACTTACCTAAGTGGTATCTGTGGTCTTTTAGGCTCTGCAAAGTCAGGAACGAAGTGGCAAATCTTGTGACGCCACACCTAATCAATTCCTTGTTATTGCTTAATCTCAAAAACTCAGCATGAAGAACTGAATGCGTGTAGACATATGTAGTGATCTGACGGCCTGATAAAATCACCTTTTTAAATGAAGGTATCTTGCCAATATCCTCCAGTATTAGGTCAATGCAATGCACCACACATGGAGTCCAATACAGATGACTATACTTCTCTATCAGAATTTTTCCTGCTCTCACGTAGTTGGCAGCATTATCTGTGCAAATCTGGACGACGTTCTTAACCCCAACCTTCTGCATCGCATCATCTAGGGTACGTGCTATAAATTCAGCATTGTTTCATGGGCGGATGCATCAATAGAGTACAAATAAAATGATCCAGCAGAAGAGTTGATCAAAAAGTTGATTATGCTTCTTCCTTTCTGATCCATCCAACCGTCAGACATGAGTGTGCATCCGTTGATGGACCATTTCTCTTCATGTTTACTTCTCATGTCATCAAAAGAAGCCACTTCTTCATTCAAAAGTGGACCTCGAAGCCTATGCACAGTGGGAGGAACATAACCCCATCCATATCGACCAACAGCTTCTAACATAACCTAAATTCAGAAAATTGGAATTAATTTCTGAAAATCTGAATATTCACATTAATTATCAGAAATTATATTGAAATGAAAAATACCTGAAAGTCAATATTATTTCGGACATTGAATGGAATACCAGCTGAATAGAAAGCTTTAGCCACAAGCTTGTCTACTATAAGTCTTTCGTCCTTCTTCAGACATTCCACGATGAGTGGTTGTTTTTTCCGATTACGAACTACGTCGACAAAACTCTCACCATTATTCAAAGAAAGCGCTTTCACCTTTGAATTGATGGATCTAGTAGAAGAAGAAATTGATTTCTTTACCGCCACCGCTGGCCTCTTTAATTTTTTGGGATCAATAGGATTTTCTTTGACGTAAATGACATCAGTTTGGTCATCGTCATCCACATATGTTGATTTCCCTTTCATTGCTTTTATCTTCTTTTCTTTGACATATTCACGGATCTCATTACGAACGAAAGATGTGGTCTTTGGACATTTGATGCAATTTCTGTCACCACCAAGTAAGTGACCTTTCATTCGACCGATTCCACCAGTTGAAATCCAATGACAAAAAAGACATTTGACTCCATTGGAGTCAGTCTTTTTCAATAGAATGGCATATTTCCATGCTGGATCGCTAGACTTCGGTCGTAGTTTTGTGTCATTCTTTTCCTCCTCGGTGGTTTTAGAATGCCACTTGATTAATTGTTCACGTTCATCTTCTCCAACAACTTGATGGGATAAGTCATTGGCATCAACATCATCTAGTGGCTCTTCATCAAGTGGCTCTTCATTATCAAGTGGCTTTTCATCAAGTGGCTCTTCATCACCATGTGCGTCTTCATTGGCATCGACTTCATAGTCGTAGTACATGTCGTCATTCTCTTTGTATAAATCGTCATTGTAAGTCTGAGTCATCCCTAATTCTGATTGGACAAACATAAAAATGACAATGTTATTTTATTGGCAAAAAATACTAAATTAGTATATTCATGCCAAAATCATCCCTAAATCATTAGTACTGATTCATGCTCATGCTTAAAAATAGTATACTATTTTATTTTTTAGCATGTTCATGCTTAAAAATTAAAATCAGTACTGATTCATTCAACTGATTCAAGTATTCAACTAAAATCAGTATTAAAATCTAGTGTTCATGCTTAAAATCAGTATTAAAAATTAAAGTATATTTTTTTTTATACTTTTAGAACCTTTTTCTGTCCAACAGATCTCGCTGGAGAATGGAGATTGTTTGCGGCTCGCGTCTGGAGATGGTGGCTCGCGTCGGAGAAGGCTTGCTCGCGTCTGGAGATGGCTCGCGTCGGAGAAGGCTTGCTCGCGTCTGGAGATGGCTCGCGTCGGAGATGGCTGCTGGTGGTGGCCGACGGAAGGGAGGGGGAAGGGTGCTGGCCGACGGGAAGAGAGAAAATCGAGGGTTTTTTTAATTGGGTTTTGGGTTTTTTTTAATTTTTTTTCAATAAGGTTACGGGTAATAGGTTTTTACCCGACCCGTTGACCCGCCCCAGACCCGAAACGCATAGAACACCTATGCGGGGGTCTGGAAATGCGCATGGCCGTTTATGCGACGCATAAACGTCGCATAGAAAACCATGATATCAGTCACAAATTAAAGTTGGCGGGCAAACTTGGAAACACATGAGGACCAAAAAAGTTTAAGTCTCGGAGTTGGTCAGATTGACCATCAACCTCAAACTCCAAGTCCTTCACTTTTTCAGAAGAAGCATCTAGTTCTTCCTTCATCTTTCTCGACTCCTCCGTGGATTGGGAGAAGCGGTCATTCAGATCCTTTAGTTCAGAGGTGGACTTAAAAAGATCTACTTTAAGCTCCTGAATTTGTGATTCAGAAGCCACCACATTGCCAACCTCCGCGTTCAGCTGTACCTTCAATTCTTCAATTTCTTTCAGAGCGTTAGCAAGACGTGATTCATATGTCTTCAAGGAATCACGTTCCTGGCGAAGGGCAGAAATCTCAAGTCTGTTTGCAGCGCATTCTTTATCTTTCGCCGTAACTGTCTTTTCACGCTCAGCAGCTTCTTCTTCCAACCTCTTGTTATTTTGGAAGACCTTCCTCTGCGACCACACTTCTTTGCAAACAGCTTAATACTTATCATCAAGCTTGTCATATTCACGCTGAGATCGAAGCGTGTCGTTACATGACTGCATCCCAACAACAACATTCGATAGATACGCAGTCTACAAAGAAAAACAATTCAATTAGTACAAAAATAAATAAGTAGAAAAATATACGAGTTTAGGTCACTTACAGCAGATAAGGCTTTGGTGAGCTCTTCTCGAATCCAATCCCCAGGCTTCGCCAACAGTAGTTGGGTGGCCTTCGATCGCACCTCGGCATCCGCAAACAGGCTCGGAAAGTCAAAAGTGGATCGAAAAGGAGCAAACTCTAGTACCGACTGCGAGCACGATCCAGGTTCAAAAGTGCCACGAGGTCGAGATTCTTCGGCTTTCCGAATCTGGATCAGCTTAGCACCACGCAACCTCACGGCCAAGTGAGGAAGCACCACTTCGCGGTAGAGATGTGCCCCCTTCTTCTTTTTAATAGGCTTTCCAGAAGGATCTTCCGATTTCAAATAGTGTGTCACATCGGAAAAAGTAAAGTCCTCGCCCTGACACAAAGCGAAAGGAATCCCCTGACCGCATTTATAAGCAGCAAAGGCTGAGGAGATCTTCTTCACATCTTCGAACTCCGCCTTGCTTAGTTCACAAGGAACATCCATGTGTACGCGCCGGGTATTGGCCCAACTCTCTCGACTTCCGCACACAAACATTGATTCAAAAAAAAGGAACTCGCTCTTCCACTGCGGACCATAGTTGGTAGGGAGTTCGACAATCAGTTCACGACCATGAAACTACTTAGCCAGACCCAACCGACCAGATTCAGAAGCGGGAGCTTTAATGAGCTTGTAGAACCAGATAAACAAGCCAGCGGTGGCAGGTATGTTCAGACTCCAACAGATGTCCCTCTCAGATAGATGAAAAAAGGTGCTTGTAGTTGCGATAGCGACACCCCAGCTTGAAGTAACACTTCACTCATCAAGGTCGGGATGAGTAGCACGGAGAAGTGTCAGAAGTAAAATCGGGGAATCGCTTGAAACCCCTCAGGTAGGAGATTGGCAGGTTGATATTGCGACCCCCAAAATCGCAAATGCCCAGAAATGCGTACCCCCCGCAAAAGGTCTCGGACTTCACGTGCAGACATGACAGAAAATGGATGCACGGTATCCGTTTGTGGTACGGGAGGACTATTTACAACAACTTCTTTAAAAGACCCCTCGTTCGTGTCACTCAGGGGCAGTAACTTGATCTCACCATCTGTCAAAGTTTCGCAATAAGCATAGCCAGTATGGTTCTCAACTCCCTCATAAAAGGGAAGATTTATGTGATCTCCATCATTGTCCACTTCAGTAGGAGGAGGAGACTTTGATCCATCAGATGGGTCAGGTCAAGTTCGGCTTCGACCGCGGTCCAATACCAGCTCCTGATTATAATTAAAGGACTTAGGAACTCGGGCACCCTCCGCAGTGGGGATGTAAGTTTTTTCCAAACCCCCCATCCCGTAAGTAGGGGGAATGGAGGTGCTACCCTCGCCACCTTCGCGAGAGTGACTTTTATCATGTTTATTGTATTTGCGCTTCCTTTTCTTACTTGGCCTGTCGGATTCAGTAGAAGGCCTCTTGCCCAAGTCAGCAGAAGTCATCCCCTCAGTATGGATGACTGGAACATCAGGTACCATAACTTGAATTGGTACATACTCTTCAACTGCAACCCCCGAGTTTTGGGGCAATGTCGGTGATTTAGATGAAGAAGTCGTCGATGTTTGTTTCGAATTCGCCGATCTCAGATCAATAACTCAGCGAAGCCTCTTAAAGATAGGGACACCCCCCTTGCCTTTAGTCGGCGACTTCCCAAGGGAACTCGCCGATTTAGAAGTAAGAGTCGAGGGGATCTCGCCCGCTTCAAGAGGAGGCCCAGCCACGACTTGAGCCTCAGAGTCACAACCCAAACTCGCCAATTTCTTAGTAGAACTCGGCGATTGCTCGGGAGTGAGCCCTAGAAGCTCGCGTGCAGTTGCACAATATCTAGCGTCCGACAGTGCATCGGCAGCCGGAATCTCCGACACCCCGCACAAAGGCGAGGGGATCAGAGACTCAACGGTGTCGAGCACCGCTGCCAAACTCTCATCGATGTCGGTGTGGAGGATGTCGTCGACCAGAGCCTCGGTCTCCGACGCAGTGAGCTTAGGGAGCGTCGAGGGTTTCGGGTCTGCCATGAAAAAGTCGGCGATTTTGAGAGAAAGTCGGCGATTAAAATTGGGGATTCGGGATTAGGGTTTAGGCGATTTGGGGAAAGTGATGTACGGATTAAAATAATCAATCCGCTATTTATAACCCTTGGAGAAATTGCAAAACACCCCCAGAAATCCAAAAATTACGCGAAGGAAAATCGCTAATTGATTCTCAAATCTCCAAGACTCGGCGATTTACTCAGAAATTCGCCGAGTTTGAGCAAAAATCACGGGATATGGCAACGAAGTTTCCATATTTAAAAATTTTGTAAATATTCCCCAAAATCCCAAGGATCTTATAAGAGATCCGCCAGCTCATAGTAAAGGTCGTCGATTTTTGAAAAAAATCGCCGATCCAGGTGGGCAAAATTGCAAAATTGCAAAACTGCTCGCAACGCCACCCTGGAACTAAGTCGCCGATTTAGATCGTTAAATCGCCGACACAGGGTACAAACACTATCTTCGGGGGGAGTATCACGAACTCTCTCCTACGCTTCTGTCTTTTCGACCAGATGTCATACACATCGGGGGGGGGGAGTATCACGAACTCTCTCCTACGCTTCTGTCTTTTCGACCAGAAGTCATACACATCGGGGGGGAGTATCACGAACTCTCTCCTACGCTCCTGTCTTTTCAACCAGAAGTCATATACATCGGGGGGGAGTATCACGAACTCTCTCCTACTCTTCTATCGCTTCGGCCAGAAGTATTTACACTGCGGGGGGGAGTATCATGAACTCTCTCCTACTCTTCTGTCGCTTCGGCCAGAAGTCATTACATTGCGGGGGGGAGTATCACGAACTCTCTCCTACATGTTTGTCGCTTCGGCAAGAAGGCATCACACCTCGGGGGGGAGTATCAAAGACTCTCTTCGACACTTTTGACGCTTCGGCCAAAAGTCGTCACGTTTTTTCGCAGGTACTCAAGGGGGGAGTATCATGAGCTCTTCCCGACGCCTCTGTCGCTTTGGCCAGAAGTCGGCAGGAGTATCACAAACTCTCCCGACACTTTTGTCGCTTCGGCCGGAAGTTGTCAAATTTGAGCACGATAAATCTGTCGCTTCGGCCAAAATTATCGATGATTTATTGAGCAAGAGGAGGAGTAACACGAAAGCTAATAAGTCAATATAATATGCGTTTTACACTGATGTAGTTGTTTTGCAGGATGTTTTCTTTTTTGCATGTAAGATTCTACGCTTCGGCCAGAATAGGATTTATTTTGTCACTTTGGCCTTAATAGATTAGGATTTATTTTGTCACTTTGGCCTTAATAGATCCAGGTTTATTTTGTCGCTTTGGCCTTAATGGACCAAGAATTATTTTGTCGCTTTGGCCTTAATAATTCTTCTATCTTGTCGCTTCGGCCTTGATAGACTAGAGATCATTTTGTCGCTTTGGCCTTAATGATCTCAACCCATCTTGTCGCTTTGGCCTTGATGGGGCAACCGTCGTTGTGGACACAAAAGTCGCTTTTGATCAGAGTTGACTATAAACATTAGTTCTAATAGTGAACTAGATTCTAATAGTGAATCAGACTCTGATAGTGAGTCAATTCATCTTGTCGCTTTGGCCTTGATGACACAGCAAAATCGCCCTTGATCAGGGTTGGACTATAAACACGTAGTTCCGTTGGCCTGAAACTAGATTCTGTCGCTTCGGCCAGAATCAATCCATTTTATCACTTTAGCCTTAATGGATACGGAATCATTGCATAGCTGTGGCCGCAATGATTCAATCCCATTTTGTCGCTTTGGCCTTGATGCGGATCCCACACACAACATTTCTTGGGGGGGATACTGGCGATACACGCATGTTTCTTGTGCTCTCTTCAGGGGGAATACTGGTGAGACATGCCTGATTACGTCAGTCACTTCTAGCAACGCCCTTCAACAAGGACTAGGGTTCCGTCGCTTTATGCCGGACCCCCGAAAGGCTCCCACGGTGCGGAACACGTTCATCGTTAAATCGCCGAGTTAACCCGTAAATCGCGATTGGACTACCAAGTCGCCGACTTTAGGGGTAAGTCGCCGAGTTAGGACCCAGATCGGCAGTATGGTAGATTGCACATCTCGGCCCTTGATACTCGGCGAGTTAGTCCCTAAATAGGTGTTTTCCATACCTGAATCGCCGATTTACGACCGTTACTCGCCGCCAGCCTACGCCATAACGGGCCATAAATGCGTCCAATTATGCCAACAGGCGCGATGTTCGCCATTGAGTGCGCCCTCCGAGACCCTATAAAAAGGGTCCCAAGGGGGCACTCAAAGGCACAAAACAAGTTCCATCTCTACTAGAGAAGCACTAAGAGAATTGCCGATTCCCTCCAAAATCGCCTATTTCTCTCCTTGCAGGTATTTGACGTAGAGCACGCGTCGTGGACTCCAGAGCCTCCGGCATCACCTCGCACCACTGCGAACCCCTGGTAGAAGATTCTGTGCTTCATCAGTTGTATTAGTTACGAATAATATATTATAGCTAATCATATATAAAGGAATGTAATCAACTATCTAATTATTGAATATATTGAATACAATTTTCATCCTTTTATTTTTGTGTACAACTAATCCTCTTTTAACTCTCTTCGTTTACACACACGATCATCCCAAAAATCAGTAGCCACTTGCACTCCGGCGACTTAATCGTTACTGCTCAATTCCAAGATCGTCCACACATTCCTGACGATCCTAGCTGGTATTTATCATGGTATCAGAGCATATAATAAAACTTGTTATCCTCCCCTTGAACTTCATATTACAGATTTATAAGGGTTGACCACGTTAGATGTCATCGACTACTATGGGCCAATAATTGACATCTATGTAATTAGTGGTGATATAATTACTAAATTATTGACCATTAATTTTCATTTATGAAATTAGTGGAGGTGGAGGGGTTAACAATAATAACTGAAAATTAAAAGAAAATATTGAAAAAATGTGGGGATCTATAAGCAAAATGCAAAAAAAAAAAAATGGTGCAGATCTTTAAATGTATTAGGGTCAATTAGCAATTTCCCATAGTCAATGAGGAATCCTTGGAATGATTGAGGTAGTAACTATAGGAATTAAGTGAGTAACCAATAATTAAATTAAATTACTGGTTAGCACCAAAATTATTTTCTAATATCGAAGGAAATTTATCCTAGGGAAGAAAGAAACTTAGGGACTTACTTGCAAAATATCAAGTATAATATTAGTTACCCAAATAGTCGTATTAGTTACGTATAATATCTTATAGCTAATCATATTTAAAGGAATGTAATCAACTATCTAATTATTGAATACAATTTTCATCCTTCTATTTTTGTGTACAACTAATCCTCTTATAACTCTCTTCGTTTACATACACGATCATCCCAAAAATCAAAAGCCACCTACACTCCGGCGACTTAGTCATCGACTGATCAATTCCATTATAGTCCACACATTCCTGACGATCCTAGCTAGAATTTATTATGGTATCAGAACAGTTGACGGCTAAATCGTTGAAGTGCATACAATAAAACTTGTTATCCTTCCATTGCACTTCATTTTACATATTTATAGGGGTTGACCACGTTAGACGTCACCGACTACTATGGGCCACTAATCCACATCTATGCTATTAGTGGTGATATAATTACTAAATTATGGGCTATTAATTTTCATTTATGAAATTAGTGGAGATGGAGGAGTTAACAATAATTACTCAAAATTAAAAGCAAATATTGAAAAAATATGGGGAACTATAAGCAAAATGCAAAAAAATAAGAAAAGTTGTAGATATTTAAATGTATTAGGGTCAATCAGCAATTTCCCATAGTCAATGATGAATCCTTGAAAGGATTGAGATAGTAAATATAGGAATTAAGTGAGTAACCAATAATTACATTAAATTAAATTACTGGTTAGCACCAAAGTTATTTTCTGATATTGCAGGATATTTATCCAAGGGAAAAAAAAGCTTAGAGACTTACTTGCAAAATATCAAGTACAATATTAGTTAGTTGATTATTTACGAAATAGTTGTATTAATTAGAAATAATATCTTATAGCTAATCATATTTAAAGGAATGTAATCGACTATCTAATTATTGAATATATTGAATACAATTTTCATTCTTCTATTTTTCTGTACAACTAAACCTCTCTTAACTCTCTTCGTTTATACACATGATCATCCCAAAAATCAGTAGCCACCTGCGCTCTGGCGACTTAGTCGTCGACTGCTCAATTCCAAGATTGTCCGCACATTCCTGACGATCCTAGCTGGAATTTAATATTGTATCAGAGCAATCGACGGCTAAGTCGCTGAAGTGCATACAATAAAACTTGCATGTTATCCTTCCATTGAACTTCATATTATAGATTTATAGGGGTTGACCACGTTAGACGTCACAGACTACTATGGGCCACGTACTAATCCACATCTATGTTATTAGTAGTGATATAATTGTAGGATCTTGATCAGAGGCTTTGGGGGGGGGTAATAGTCTCTTTTCGTGATTTCTCAGAAGATTTGCGAAATACCTGAGAATACAAGTTAGAAACAAGGGTATATATATAAAGGTTGTCTGTTCTTTGTAAGTTTACTGCAGTATACAGATACTGAGTTCAATTATAAGATTGTGGTTTCTATATAATTGTAGTATATGAATACTAAATTATATAGACACACGTTTAAAAGCAAACGAACAGATAACTAAGTATATATTCTAACTTGATAAAAAATGCTTTTTAAGCTAACTGTAGTATATGAATACTAAGTTCTCTGATAAGCGAATAAATAATGTAAGTTAAAATATAAAAGTATAGGTGACCAGGTAACTGGATATATATTTATACTGAAAGTAACCTCAGTCAATGACCAGATAAATGGATGAGGGATCTCTTTTTAGTTGCTTTTTATCTTGTTAAAACTTTTAAAAATAGAAAAGCGGAAAGTAAAAAAGAGACACAGAGATTTTTATACTGGTTCACCCAAACAAGGGCTAATCCAGTTTCGATGAAACACGAAGATCACTAGCCTGAAGGTAATGGCAAAACCTCTTTCAAGCTTTAAGGCTAAACGCTTGTGAACCACCTAAGAGTATTAAGAAACTCTTAAGAACCTCTGCCAAGCTTTAAGGCTAAACGTTTGTGAACCTACTAAGAGTATTAAGGGACTTTTAAGAACCTCTGCCAAGCTTTAAGGCTAAATGCTTGTGAACCATCTAACAGTATTAAGGAACTCTTAAAAACCCTTGAACCTTTAAGGCAGATTCAACCTAAGAGTTTTCTGAAAAATCTATAGAACCACACCGAATTTTATGGTTAAACTCGTTTAACCTTTCAAGTGTTGATGTTGAGACACACCTCTTACAACACTTGGACCACTTACAAGATGTAGAACTTTTTTTCTAACATACTCTCAATATACACAAGAGGAGAAGAAGAAGAAGAAGAAGAAGTTGAAGAACTAGAACACACAACCTTGAGAGCAACTCCCACACTAAGCTTGAACGAGAGCTAGAGCTTGAGCAAGAGAAAGAGAGTAAGAAAGTAGAGCTTTGAAAAGAATGGTAAGTGATGGCTTTAGCTCTTGGGTATGCCCCTCCTTATATAGTAGACGTTGGTGGCATGGAGGTAATTTCTTCAAACTTGAACACCTAGGAAAAAGAGATTCAAAAACCTTCATTGATTACTCCATTGGCGATTTCATTGGTGGAGAACTTCACTTGAATTTTCATCTTGGGATTTTGTCTAGCATTAAATCCAAGAACTTGATTGGATTTGATCTTGGGAGATTGAACCCTTCACACGTAATTTCCACTCTCCATTTTTGAATTCTTCATCTAGGATTTTGTGTAGCATTGAATCCAAGATCCTTGTAGTTAATTTGTTGGATTTGTTCTTGGAATCTTTATGATGATTGTACTTCTACACGTTTTTTACATCTTGGGTCCTTTTGAAGCTTGAATGAATAGTTGTAGTTCTCACACCTTGTTGATTAAACTTTAAGACATTGAGCAACTTGAAACAAGAGTTAATGCAAGCAAGTAGGTGTATATAATTAAATACAATCTTCAATAATTAACTTGATTAATAATAGAGATTTGTTTGATGGAAATAATTAAGACTAATCTCATTTTAGTTTAATCATATATCAAGTCAATTTTAGCTATATGAGTTTAATAAATTTATCTATGTAATTTTAACTCATATATTTCGATCTATATCTTTTTATTAGGGTTTACTATAATTAAAATTAATTAACAACTAAATATGTCATTGAGAATCTTATTTCTACAATAATTACTAAATTATGGGTCATTAATTTTCATTTATGAAATTAGTGGAGGTGGAGGGGTTAACAATAATAATCGAAAATTAAAAGCGAATATTGGGAAAATGTGGGGATCTACAAGCAAAATACAAAAAAAAATGTTGCAGATCTTCGAATGTATAAGGGTCAATCAGCAATTTTCCATAATCAATGAGGAATCCTTGGTAGGCTTGAGGTAGTAACAAGGATCATAAATGAAGAAATATCCATGATTCTGATAATATATATTTAATCTTTCAGTTGTGTTGACAAATGGAAATCCAAAGGTAATAAAGAAGAGGAAACAACGTCAAGAAGAGATGAATGTGTGGAAAGAGAGAGAGTTCTCCATACGATACCTCGAAGGTAAAAGAAAAGATCCATGTCAAGAACTTTGAGTTTTGTCACGAAAGTTGTTTGAGGTACAAGGTTTTTATTTTGCCCTAATTTTGCCCTAATGATGGGTTTTGCTTTTGCCCTAATTTTGCTAAAATATCGGAGTTTTATTTTGCCCTAATTTTCCATTTTGTGTATAGTTTCCTGAAAATATGATTTTTTTATCGACATTTTCCCCAAATCCACACTATTATTACTACTCGTCGTATTAATTTGATCGGACATTAAGACAGTTTAAATACTTCAGATTGTAATTTATGAAAGAGAATTTTTCAGAAGTGGCTAAACTGAAAAAACCAAGCAAAATCAAAGGATAATGATTGTTGTGTCAAAACTCAAAAGTTATGTCTGAATTTAAGATTTGTTGTTTTTTCAAATTATCATAGTACCAAACGTGCCCATATTTGATTCTAAAACTTGTAGTTCTGCTGCATAGTTGGAACAATGGTTCTGCAATTTGCAGACTACTATATATAGATAAAAAAATCCTACTATGTCGAATCAGGAATATGTTAGCATAACGGAAGAGGACTGGTATAGTATTTTTTGGAGATGGCATTTTAGCTCATGTTGTAAATGTAATTGTTTTAGAGCCATTTTTCTTCTGGTATTCGTCGATCTTAAACTGTGGTGCGATCTCCGGCGTAGATGACGTCTTCCGACGCACATAAAAGGGGACTCGTAGTTGAAGTTTATCTATTAGTTGGTCACCGATTATCTGAATAAATAATATTCATTCGATTGGACTAAATCCTCACATGGTATTAGTATCACACCTGGATTTTGTATCCATTTTTTATATTGCCCAATTCATTTTAAGCATATGTAGGACAGGAAAGAACACCATGGTAATCGATTTCGATGTCGGGATGACATACGATGTATTTGAATCAATCAACAGGGTATATAGATATATTGTCACATAAAATGCAATCATTTCGTATACTATGTTGGTTCTCTCAGTAATTGTTTCTTTGGTGGTCGAGATAACAAGTTTGATGAACAGTCAGTTGGAATTGAAAACCTATTTTTTTCTTTGTTGACAATTAAATTTTGGTAGAGGATTAAAAATAATTAACCTTGAATGGTGGTTCATAAATTGATTACTAAATTAGCATTAGCAAATGATGGGTTTTCCTGATAACATGCAGTTAGAATTGAAAACCTATTTTTTTTCTTTGTTGGTATTTAAATTTTGGTAGAGGATTAAAAATAATTAACCTTGAATGGTGGTTTATAGATCGATTACTAAATTAGCATTAGCAAATTATGGGTTTTCTAGATACGATGGTTGTTGAAATTGGACACATGTTTTTTCTTTGTTGGCATTTAAATCTTGCTAGAGAATTAAAAATAAACTCTATGTTAGATTTTGCAATACTTAACTCTATGTTAGATCCTGTGCTTCATCAGTTGTTTTAGTTACGAATAATATCTTATAGCTAATCATATTTAAAGGAATGTAATCAACTATCTAATTATTGGATGGAATACAATTTTCATTGTTCTATTGTCTGTACAACCAATCCTCTATTAACTCTCTCCGTTTTCACACACAATCTCCCAAAAATCAGTCGCCACCTGCACTCCAGTAACTTAGCCGTTGACTGCTCAATTTCAAGATCGGCCACACATTCCCGACGATCCTAGATGGAATTTATCATTGTATTAGAGAAGTCGACGGCTAAGTCACTACAGTGCATAGAATAAAACTTGTTATCCTCCCATTGAACTTCATATTACATATTTATAGGGGTTGACCACGTTTGACGTCACCGACTACTATGGGCCACTAATCTACATCTATGTTATTAATGGTGATATAATTACTAAATTATGGGTCATTAATTTTCATTTATGTAATTAGTGGAGGTGGAGTTAACAATAATAACTGAAAATTAAAAGAAAATATAGAAAAAAGGTGAGGATCTATAAGCAAAATGCAAAAAATAAGAAATGTAGTAAGTATAGGAATTAAGGGACTAAGAAAGCGTGTGATCGATGAGTTCGACTGCAAAACGTGCTCCTCTGTCTCCTCTAGGTCCTGAACCATCATGGCAAATTGGTTTATGTAGTCCCTGAGGGTTTCACCATCCCTTGTGACACTACCTACCAGTAGGGTCGTTACTCCCTTCTTTCGTCGAGTACGGAAAGCGAATGCTATGCAGAACAACCTCTCGAGGTCCTTGAACACGTGTATATTTTGTGGGGGGCGGCCTCGGTACCAGCTGATCACGTTGCCTATCAGTGTCCTTCGGAACATGCGACACCATATGTCTCTCTGGTTGGTCATGTCGATCCCCGTGTGGAATGAGTGGAAGTTGTTCTCGGGCTCCTTACCTCCCGCCATTTGGGATATATGTATGCTCTTGCAGCTGCTTCTGGTTCTCTTGAAAGCCCGTGATAGCCATGAGTTTGTTGTGTGACCTCGCTGGCCGGAGTTCTATCTGGTCATTCCCGGCATGAAGTGAGGTCTTTGCACCTTTCTGATGACTCTTCCGCCAGGGCCCTCTTGTTGTGTTTCCTTGGGTGGTGGGACCAGGCCCGTACGTCTTCCGAGGATTCTTTTGTAGGTGACCTTCCCCGGTGGGTCCTTTTCTGATCCCTCCTGATGATAGGAGATCAGGATCTTTCGTGGCGGTGGCTTCGAGCGCTAGTGTAATTCCCTTGATGCCTCCCTCTCTGTAGTAGCGCTGATCTGGCTGGTTCAGCCCCAATGTCTCCCCCTACGGGGAGGGAAGTTTTCCGCCCTTCCGAACTTCCTTCGCTCCTTTCTGATTCCATCTTAGTCGGATCGGGTCCGTGGGATCGACCCGTATCCTAGTTGGCTCTGCCTCAGGTTTGACCCGGGTCGGATCCTTGTCGGGCCTGGGTCATGGGGTAAGTTACTGTTGTGTTCCTTGGGCCACATATAGTGGGCCGAGGGTATCATCAGTATTAAATAGACCCATATTATCCTACTATAGTTAGGAAATAATTGTGATCATCATGAGTGTTTATTGGGGATTTTCTCCATATATTCACAGATATCTTTTGTTTGCATATACTCTTTGTGTATTTTATTTTAGTTTGTTTAGCAAACGGTCAGATTTCACATTCTAAAAAAGATATTTTATTTTTATTTTCAGAAATTTTATTATTATTTCTGTAATTTCATGAGATTTATTTTTATTTTGAAAAACAAAATTATTATTTAAAACAAGTGTATTATTATTACACGT
The DNA here is from genome assembly GCA_001185155.1 of Zostera marina. Lineage (NCBI taxonomy): Eukaryota > Viridiplantae > Streptophyta > Magnoliopsida > Alismatales > Zosteraceae > Zostera > Zostera marina. The sequence continues at coordinate 30,450 of LFYR01000682.1, read as the reverse complement.
TTGATCTGAAAATTGATCAGCTATATTATTTTTACAGCATATTCTAAAATCATTACATGTATTTATTAAAATTCGTAATTTTTGTGGAGATAAATGACCTGGTCTCAGATGCCAAGTTTTGTAATCTGCAGCTTGATTTGCACATACTTATGATTTTGCTAGATTTAGGAAGTATAATCCTTGTTTCCATTCACCCTGACCAATCACATCGACCTAGATAATTTGCATCGACCGCTACGAAAAGGTACATCCTCCCCTGAGGTCCGTGGGAAAGGACCGACTATGTCTAGGCCCCACCTGATGAAGGGGATCGGAGTTATGAATGCACGGATCTCATAGGATGGCAGTCGCTGCCTATTCGTGTGCCGTTGGTAATTGTCGCAATACTGGGCTTCTTTCTTAGCATCCTGGTGCAGCTCCGGCCCATAATTTCCTTTCCTGGATATCTGTTTGGTTAGGGCTTTTCTACCCTGATGAACTCCGTTAGAACCCTTGTGGAAACTTGATGCAATTTCTTTTGCTTCACCACAGAGTACGCACGCTTGGAGTGGGACCGACTCCTGGTAGATCGCTTGTACAACTCGCCCCCCATTACTAGAAACCAAGCTGCTTGGGCACGTAGTTTTCTTTCTTCCATCGGGTCCCGGGGTACTTCTCCTCCGTTGATGTATCTTTTGATAGGATCCCTCCAGTCCGGATCCGTTGTGATTTGGTTGATCGCGCAGATTGATTGGGCCGCTGGGCTTGCTTGTGTTTCAATTTTAACCCAACGCCCTCCTTTCGGGCATGATGCAACCCCTAGTCGTGCCAATGCATCGGCCTCCATATTGTCTCCCCGACCTATGTGTACGATTTCCCACGTCGCGAAACTCTCTAGAGCGGCTTGGGCCACCTCTAGGTACACAGACATAGAGTCCTCTTTTGATAGAAATCTGCCCGGGATTTGATTTGCTACTAGTTTGGAGTCTGTATGGATTACTATGTCTGCAGCTCCTAGAGCTCCCGCTAACTTCGCGGCTGATATTACTGTTTCATACTCCGCGACATTATTTGTTAACGGGAAATTCGAAGTGTGGACCGCGTGGTCTATTCTTTCACCTGTTGGGGAGAATAGGACCATACCGGATCCGTACCCGGTTGCCTCTAAGGATCCGTCCACGTAAATTTTCCATAGGATTGGTTCGTTGGGAATCGCCTCCACCGGGCTCAGGTGTAGTTCGGCCATGAACTTCGCTATCTCTTGTCCTTTTATGGCCTTCTCTGGTACGATGTTAATGGTGAATCCTTTTAGCTCCACGACCCACATTGTCAGTCGTCCTGAGATATCAGCTTTGTGCAGAATCTATAGGATTGTGTGCGCATGGAAATACGAATAGAGTCTCCGCGACACCAAGACCACTGCATATTCTAATTTTTCCAAGGTTGAATACCATGTCTCTGCTCCCTATAGAGCCCTGGAGTAGTAGTAGACTGGTTTCTATTGTTCCCTTGCATCCAGTACTAACACCGCGCTTATGACGTATTCCGAGCTGGTTACGTACATAGATAGTGGTTCGTCCGGTACCGGGGGCTGCAAGGTTTGAAGGCTCGCTAATTGTGCCTTCAATTCTTCGAATGCTTGGGTATACTCTTCCGACCATACCACCTTTCGTGATGCAGATTTCAAAAGTTGGGAGAATGGACGGCGCCGGTCCGCTCCCCGAGGTAAAAATCGGTTGAGTGCCGCGACTCGACCGTTCAACCTCTGTACTTCCTTGATTATCTTTGGTGAGACCATCGCCAGGACCGCCTCTATCTTCTCTACCTAAGGTTTGATTCCCTCCGGCGTGATCCTATAATCGAGGAAATGCCCTTCGGTTACCCCGAATGTGTACTTCTTGGCCTTTAGCCGCAAGCCTACCCTCCGGATGTTAGTGAAGCTTTCCTCGAGGTCGGATAGTTGGGTTTTCTCTTTCTTAGACCGGACCATAATATCATCTACGTACACCTCCACATTCTCTCCTATCTGGTTCGCAAATATTTGGTCCATGAATCTTTGGAACGTTGCTCCCGCATTCCGGAGTTCGAAGGGCTTCACTCCAAAGCAGAACATTCCCCGTTCCGTTATGAATGATGTCTTTTCCTAGTCCTCCTTGGCCATGGGTATTTGGTTGTATCCGAAGTGTGCATCAATAAAGCTTAGTACCGCTAACCCTGAACTCTTATCCACTAGGTGGTCTACAATCGGGAGGGGGTAGCTGTCTTTCGGGCACGCTTTATTCAAATTTGTGAAGTCAACGCACATTATCCACATTGAGTTGGCCTTTTTGACCATGACTATATTAGCCAGCCACGCTGGGTACCGTACCGGATGTATGAACTGAGTCCTGGGTAATTTTTCGACCTCGGCGTCAGCTGCCTCCTTTCTTTCGGCCCGGAGCGGGCACATTTTTCGGGGCTAATTTGAGCTTGTGTTCCGCTGAAGTGCGGGTCGGGCTATTCCTTTGAGGTATTTTAACTCGCTCGCGAACAAGTCCTTGTTTTTTCTGAGCAGTTCTATCAGCCCTGTTTGTAGTTCTGGATGAAGCTAAGTCCCTATCCTTATGGTTATGTTGCCCAGGCTGACTTCATCCGTAGAGGACGCCGGTTCGGGCCTGTGTACTTTCTCCTTTGTGGTGTGGGGTAGTCCATCGTTTCTCTAGAGGCCGCTAAGACCTCTGCAGTTGAGTTCATGTAGCATTCTCGGGCTGTTCTCTGCGACCCTTTTACCGTACATATCCCCGTTGCTACCGGGAACTTCAGGCATTGGTGCCAGGATGACATAACTGCATGGAAAGCGTGCAAGGTGGCCTTTCCTAGTATGACGTTGTATCCTGAATTCATTCATACAACGGTAAACTTTACTTGCACCGTCGTTGCTTGGCCTCATTTATCCAATGTTACGGGGACCATGATTATGCTCGCTACCAGGATCCCCGCAACAGGGCGTGAAATGGCCTCAGGTTCTGATCGCCTAGCCTGAGTTGTATAAACACATTCCAGTATAATATGTCTACTAAGGCACCGGTGTCGACTAGTACTCTGTACAGCCTGGCCTGGCCACCGCTTTTTCTTCTAAGAATCGACATGATTACCAGTGGATTGTAGTGCGATGTTGTTATATCCGCGAGGTCCGCATCCGTGAATGATATCTCCTCCGCGGGCTTCCTCTTCTCCCTGTGGCCTCTCTTGTTGTGTTCGTGGTGTAACGAAGGGCCTCCGTAGGGTCCTAGGTCCAAGAGGTCCCCCCCTCCATATGGCAAATATGTCCCCTACCTCTGGCTCGTCCGGCTCCACCTTAGGGTTTTTTGGCCGATTTGTATGATAGTCGGTCTCGGGACGGATGCCGGGCAGGGGCCTTTTTTCGGATTTTTTATTTGGTCGATGGCCTTTGCCAGGTTTCTACATTCCGCTATTGTGTGGCTCGAGTCCTGGTGGTATTTGCAGTACTTCATATTTTTGTGGTATGCAGTCGATTCAACTCTCATTGATCGCACTTCCGAGAGGACGTCTGCTTCTTTCAACGATAGGAAGACTTCCCTTTGGTTTTGAACGGATTCTGCTGGCTTCTGGAGTTCTGTGTTCGTAGCCCTTCCCTTGCTCTATGGTTTAAGTTGGGGTTGCCTCGTAGAAGGTTACACCTGTTGCAATATGCTATTTGGGACCTTATTCACCGACCTTTCCCTTTTGTCTTTGCAGAGCCTGTTTAAACTTTGGGACCAGAAATTCCTCTATGTTTATGGCTCCCTGGGCTCGGTGCATGGTCTCAGAGATGGTTTTGACCTTATTGTCAATGAGTTTGATCGGGAAATGTGTTCCCCTCAGGCCGTTCAACAGATCCATCATTATGGATGACTCATCTGATTCCTCTTGGTCTTGGACAGCCGTCGAGAACCGATTCATGTAGTCCTTGAGGGTCTTCCCATCTCCCTGTGACACTGTCAGTAGGGTTGTTATCTCCTACTTTCGACGAGTGCGGAAAGCGAAGGCCACACGGAACAATGTAACCTTTCGAGATCCTCGAACGTATGTATGCTATGCGGGAGAAGCCTCGATACCATTCGATCGCATCTCTGAGCAAAGTTCTCCGGGACATGCGGCACCATATGTCCCTCCGGGTGGTCATGCCCTCCATTCCTATGCAAAACGAGTGGAGGTGGTCACAAAGTACATCGTCAGGCGGGGCGCCTTCCATCCCGTAGGGTAGGCTTCCTTTCCGAGATGTGGTACTAGGGCCCCCTCCCTCTTCTCGAGGGGTCAGAGGAATTTCTCCTTGGGCACCTTATTTCCCACCATTCGGAATATTTATTCCTACAGTTGTTTTTGGTTTTCTTTAGGCCAGCGATCGCCAGGAGCAGCTGATGTGTGACTTCGCTGGTCGGGGTCTGGTCCTGCTATTTCTGACGAGAGGTCTGGTCCTGGCACCCTTTCGATGATTCCTCGACCTAGGATCTTTTGTCGTGTTTCCCAGGATGGTGGGCCTAGGTTCTTTCGTCCCCTGAGTATTCCTCGGTCGGGGATCTTCCCCTATGGATCCTTCTTCGATCCTTCTTGATATTTTAGGAAGTCCAGTCACTAATTTTTCTTTTGATAGTTTGGATAATCGAGAATAACTGATCCGACTAACCCTCCCTCGCCTGGAGCCGATGGAAACTTTCAGATATATAACTTCGGCCACTGGGGCGGCGATGTTAGTGAACTCATAAATGGCTTCCTTACAAGGAGATAAATCCTCCCTTTTAAGGCCCATTTTGGTGAAAGTATCCATGTAGAGGATATCCGTAGAAATGCCGGTATCGACAATCATCCTCTCGACTCGGGAATCGGGACCGATGTCTGCTTGGATCACGAGTGGATCCTCATGAGGTTGCAGAACATCGTCCAGGTCCTCTTCTGAGAAGTATATTGACTTCTTTTCGCGGACCCGTTTTCCGTTGTCTCGAGGTGTTGATTGCGACATCAGCACCTTCTAGGCGTATCCCCTGTTCTAGCCAACAAAACCACCACCAAATATCATATTGATGGTCTTCCGTTGGCGGTTCTCGCTATTGTCGCTATCTGGTGAAAGAGAATGTGGAATCTTTCCCTTAGTGTTATATTTGCAATTGTCTCATCCTCGGGGTCTCTTAACGAATTAAGTTGCTAAGTTCTCCCTTCGAGATTAGTTGCTCGACAAAGCCTGTGGAATATAGTCAACCTCTATTCTTGACCAAATAACTAAAAGAGGGATCTTTTTCAATTAAGTATCGTTTTGTTGTTTAGTTGATTTTAGATAATAGATAAGTATTAAAGTTAACAAAGAGCAACACAAGAGAATTTATAATGGTTTATCCAAACAATGGCTAATCCAGTCCCGACAAACTATCGGAGTTCACTAGTCTAAAGGTTATGGAAAAACCTTAGAGTGTCAAGGAAACTCTTAAAAACCTCTCTAAGCTTTAAGAATAACTTCGCTTAGGAACCAGTCTTTTACGGGTAGACTTACACCTTAGAGTATCAAGAAAACTCTTAAAAATCTCTTTAAGCTTTAAGACTAACTTCGCTTAGGAACCAGTCTTTTACGGGTAGACTCACACATTAGAGTATTAAGGAACTCTTAAAAACCTAAAAGACTTTCAAAATAGATTCGACCTAAGAGTTTTCCAGGAAACTTTATAGAACCAAACATAGAGCTTTATAGTTGAGATCAAAAACTTTCTCTTATACTTTGGTGATATTGAGACAAACCTCTCAACCAAAGTGGACACACACAATAGATGATTAGAGGAGTGGAATATTAAGCACACAAAACTTCTTACTTGAGAAGATGAACAAGAAGATTAGAAGTAGAAGTTGGAGAGCTTTTGAAGCTTTTGAAAAGTTAGAACATTTGGGAACTTTTGGAAGTTTGGAAGCAAGAACACTTTGTAGATCTCAAATGTGGAGTGAAATCTCTTTGAAATGCTTGAAGTGTGGTAGACGAAAATGGAGGGGATACCCCTTTATTTATAACCTTGGTCATTGCTTGTCCACCCTTGGATCTTCATTGGATGGTTCCTTAATTCCTCACATGATTCCAAAACTTGTCTTCTCTTTTCTTGGGAAGATTCTTTTATGAATAGTGGATGCTTTCTTTTGTTAATAGTGAATTTCATCCAAGCTATCTTTTGTCCCCTTGAGAAGATTCCTTTGTAAATAGTATCTTTTGCTCATGGAATATTGTACCTTGAATAAAGTATTAGATAAAATAGCAATAATTATTATATTCAAGGTGTTTTATACAATTGTACCAATTCCAATCTTGACTTTGATTTAAACCTTTAATTTAATTAATTTATTGATTAATTTAAGTTTGGTCTAATCTTGACTAATTTAAGTTTGGTATTAATTTCATACCTAAATTGGGTGCATTTTTCAGTTTATACATTTCTTAAAGCTCAAACCATGCTTCGTAGGTTGTGTCAGTGTGTATGAAAGTTGAAGCTATCCCATTTATTATCCAAAAAAGCACTAGCTCATTGACCATCTCCCATTCTTCATATTCTTCCCATGTTTCATCAAATGGTTTCTTGATTTTTCTATTGATAAATGTTGTCTTCTTTCTTGAAACCAGTGATAGCTTCATGGAGTTTTCCCATGCAACATAATTGTCTTCTCCTGTCAATTTATCAACCACTAGTTGAGCCCCTGGATGATTACCAACAGACAAGAAGAAAGGAGATTTCCATGAATTTTTTTTGCTATTTGATTATTTTCTCTTTTTGTTGATTGATCTTCATTCTTTCCTTCTTGATGACCGGAAGAATTTTTCTTCTTTGGAACTTGAAGTTGACAGAGATTCCTTGGAAAATTGCTCTGCATTTCTAGAGCTATCAGAGCATAACTTTGGGGAAGTGTTGTCCAGGTTGCGTCGTTTCCGATTGATACCATGTTAAATCACAGAGACGTCGGTTCTTCACAACCCTTCTTCAATCAAGGAACACGACTATCGCCTAAGGTTGCAATAGGGGGAATTAGGTCAACAATAGTAATTGTCTCGTTAGTACGAGAGAGAAAGGGAAATCGCGTAATTAGTGTAAATGAATTAATATGAAAGTGTTAATTACAATTAGGTTTTATTACAATTGAATTAACTAACTTTACAACTAATTATTATTTGCTTTAGCCCAACTCTTCCGGCCCGTCTATAATTGGCACATTCACGATTTATTGAAACTTTTGCGCTTTAGCCCTCCTGTTTCTTTTATCCTCAACTTTCAAGTGTTGGGTGCACAGAAAATACTTAATAATAAACTGTTAACTAGTCCTGAATTTAATCCAAATTATATTTAGGACCAGTTCGGTATCATTAGATTTACAGTATAATCAGTTCTCTTGTTCTGTTGTTTCTTAATTCATGTTTTAGGGTAATTACATCTAATTAAATCCTTTAAGGTGGACATGTGATGTGTGGTCGGATGTAATATGAACGTGTAATGTTGATATGGAAAGTGAGAATGATATTTTGGTAGGTATGATCCAAATGGAGATGATCAACTGAGGATGAAGATGGTAAAGCACAGAGATGATCAGATCTGAAGGAGCAAGGAAATTTAATAGTTACTGTTAGGTGTGTAAACGGTTGGGACTTGGGCTGGCTTACATGGAACCAGACCCAGACTCATTAACTTGGTCCGGGTTTCGATCGATGGTTTCCAGTCCACAAGGAAAATATCAAGACCCAAACCCATCTCAGACTCATGAAAAAATCAGGGTCAGGTTCGGATCCAAATGGGAGGATTTTTAACTTATAAAAAATACATAAAAATTAATAAAACATAAAAATAGATTATTTAAAACATAAAATAATACAATTATTTAGGGTTAGGGTTAGTACTTAATATTCCCTAACTAAAAGCCTAAATGTCTAATACTTAAATCAATTAAATATTGGAAATAGTTAAAAGAATTAAATCAATTAATGGGTAGATTTTTAATTCAAACCTTTATGATAAGCTTGCACTTTCCATGAATATTTATCAACGAAACCGTATTCAATTAATTGACTTTACCAAAATTCAAACATGGTTGGTTGGAATCGCATTAACAGTTCAAAAATTAAATGGCAGGGGGAGGAAAATGGGAAATTTGAACTACAAAACTCAATTCTTCGGCATCTCATTCCCACCAACAGGCAACCTTTTCAACCACTCTCTTCCTCCTTTTACTCTTCGTGAGCTTCTCATCGTCTATACTTGCCCTCCCTGTGGTAATACGACGGTCCCATATAAACTCAATACATCCACTTCATGCGGCGACCAGGACTGCAAGATCCGATGCTATCCTATTTCTTCGACGGAGCTAATTTAAACTCGATATATGCAATCACGTTAATCAATCCGTCTAAGCTTACACCAGTAATTATGCCACCGACGTTCCTGTCGCCAGACACATGCATCTCCACAGATTTCCAATATGAAGGGTTAGAGTTGAATTAGAATCTTCCATTCAACTTCACACTACAAGAAATCCGACCTTGTATGGCGGGCTTTAGATGGCGGATTTCCGCCATCTAAAGTGATCCTCGGCGGAAATCCGCCATCTAAAGCCCGCCATCTTGGACACCGCCATTAAAACCCATAAACCGCCATCTAAAGACCGCCATCTATTATCCATCCCCATTTCCCACCAAAAATAGTTTAGATGGCGGATTTCCGCCATCTAAACTGAAAATTTTGGCGCGAATTGAAAAGTTTTAGATGGCGGATTTCCGCCATCTAAAATATGGCGCGGGAATAGGTTGGCACCAATTCATTGATGGCGGTTAATTTCATTGACGGCGGATGTCCGCCGACTATCCCTGGACCTTTAGATGGCGGATTTCCGCCATCTAAAGTACAGCAGGCGGTTCCCTTAGTTTATAGATGGCGGATATCCGCCATCATTCATAAACATACTAAAATAATTCATTAAATTTATCTTTCATTCATACTGTAGACATTAATCTTTCATTCATATATAACAATTACAACATAAAACAAGAAATCAATAACAAGAAATCAATTACAAATAAAATCAATAAAACAATCAAAATAACATAATGAAAACAACATGCATAATCACAACATAATCAAAACTCTTAGTAAATGAAAGATCCAACTCCTAGTAAATGAAATATCTAATTCTATCTATCAACCTAAGAATTTACACTATGTTTGAAGGAAATGCCACCATTGAACATGTAGGAAATATTACCGAGGTGTGTGGAAGTGGAGACCGGCGACGGAGACGTGACCGACGGGAGGAGACGACGACGAAGACGGGAGGAGGCGACGACGATTCGGCAGGAGCGACTCTGTCGATTACAGCAACCCATATATAAACATTACATAATCGATCATTACATATAAAAATCGATCCATATATAAAATCGATCATTATATATATAAACATTACAGCAACCCATTCAATAATCATAATCATAAACATAAATCAATAAACATAAACATAATAAATAAATCAATAATCAATAATAAAAAAAAAACATAAACATAAACATAATGGTCTGAATTTTAAATAATGGTTGTGACTTGTGAATTCAGACTATGTATTTTTTTTGAAAGATTTAATTGATTATTTTTTGCGGAAACTTGGTGGGATTACATTGGTACTTCAACACCCGAGCTGAAAATTGTGTGAGTCTATCTCTAAATGCGAGTGCAATTGGAGCTCCTTTGAGTCTGTATCTCAAAAGTAGAAACCCTCTTCATTTGAATTGATAAATTCTTTCATAGATCCATACAAGGAAATGAAATAGGTTTAAGGTGACTAGTGAGATGACAGAATGACCTAGTGTTTGTAAATACAATATGAAGCTTCATGAAAGAACTGAAAAGCAAAGAGTTCTAGAAAATGATGCTTCGATGATATTTTATCCCATGGATTCACATATGCCGTAAAGAACTGAACTACAATAGTGAGTTGCTGATTAGCATTTAAAAATCGATTTTTAACTACTACATAATAGATTTACTTAGCATTTAAAAAAATCACAGTTGAACATAAACAAAAAACCATAAACAAAAAAAAAGAAAATAAATAACAAACCTTCAATCAACGAAGTGGAGATCGAAGTGGAGATCACGGCGACAGGCGACGACAGGCGACGACGTAACCGGCGACGGGGAGACAGGCAGCGGCGGGGAGACACTCGGCAGCAGGGAGACAGTCGGCGGCGCTTGGGAACAAAATAAGAAC
>LFYR01000682.1:0-20034 GCA_001185155.1 Zostera marina | reverse complement strand
AGTCAATTTAATCGGGTAATCGGGCTGGAAATTGGGGGCGATTTGAAATTTTGGGCGGGATAGTTTAGATGGCGGAAATCCGCCATCTAAACACCGCCATCGAAAAAAATTTCGAACCGCCGTCGAGCCCAACCCTTTCCTCGGCGGACTGAAAGAATAGATGGCGGACATCCGCCATCTAAACTATTGAAGTATTGATGGCGGAAATCCGCCATCTAAAGGCCGTCATACAAGGTCCTTTTTTTTGTAGTGTCACCAACACAACACATGGTCATGTATCTCAATTGCTCCCCGTGTATTCAGGAAACACCTCTCATTTGCACGAATATAAGTCCTTGCCATAAGTATATTAACAGGACAGTTGAAGGCACCGTCTGTAAAGATACCAACATGCATCTGCTGCTCCGTTCATTTTGGTGGTTTTTCTACATCATACCAAGTTAGTTCAATATTTTTACTTTCTTTTTCGATACATATATAGATGTAGAGATGTGGATAGATGAACGTAGATTAAGTTGAACTGTAGTTGAAGTATGTTGATGATAAGTGCTGTCGCAGTGGGTATTGAGTCGTCGGAGATGGAATAATTGAGGTTTCGAATCTTACTTTGTACATTTTCACATAATGGAGGATTCGAATCTTACTTTATACATTTTCAATTAGATTTACCTAATGATATATTATATGACTTTAGTATATTATTCGGAGGTTGACAACTCTACATCTATAGAGATGTATTCTCCGTTATCCAAAAAAAAAGTCGTCCACCGGTAGATCCTGATTGATAATCGGGTAGATTCGCTTTCCCTTTTGTTATCAGGTTGGCGTTATTTATGTTAAGGTTTGATCATATTTTTTGAGAAAAATATAAATATAGACGAAGAAAGAAATATATATATCAAGAATTATATGAACCTTATTTTTTTGGAAAGATTAATAATGTTTTTTACAACAAAATTACATGACAATATTCACAATGGCATGACTCATTGTCTTATGCAATCCAACACACCGTTCATCTCCTTGTGTATAATATGTTCTTGACAGATTAGGCAAGTGGTATTTTATTGGCTTGAGTTAGCTTGGGGACTTTCAAAGATACCTTGAGATTATTTCAATCTTCAGATAGCATATCAGGTCAGATGGAGCTACAGTGTAGCGAGATATAGCATATGAAACGAAATCTGGTCCAGTATTCCCGTCGATAGGTCGGGAATCACCAGATTGAAGACGACGTGAAGGAGATTAGGGAAGAAATGAAGAAAACTGTTTGTAACAGAAATTTTAAACTAAACTGAAATGAATTTAGTTTTGATTAATTTGAAATGTAAAATTACAGAGTTTATTTATAAGGTTTTGCTATTTTATTACAACCCAAAACTTATTTGTATATTGCAACTATGTCCTTCAATATATATAACTTGTTTATTTCCTTTTTGGGCTGATTCTGAAGTTTTGGGCTTGCTCCATTAACCTGAAACAAACTCATTAGTAATATCAATTATATAGCTTATAACTAGCATTTAGTTTAATCAAGTTTTAATATTGTTAACTTGATTTGATTATAACTAATACTCCCCCCTCAAGCTAGGTATAAATATCAATTATACCTAGTTTGAACAATGTGTTACGCATTTCTATTTCTTCAACTCTTTTGGTGAAGATGTTTGCTAATTGGTCATTAGTACCAATTGATTTTAAGGTAATTAGACCTTTTTCTAGTTTCTCTCTTGTGAAATGACAATCTCTTTCAATGTGTTTGGTTCTTTCATGAAAAACAGGGTTTTTTGCTATATGTATGGCAGCTATATTATCACAAAATATTTGAACTGGTTTATTATTGTAAACTCTCAGTTCATTTAGCAATTGATTTACCCATGTTATCTCACTTGAAAGTTTAGCCATTGCCCTGTATTCAGCCTCTGCTGATGATTGAGAAACCAATTCTTGTTTTTTGGAATTCCATGAGATTAAAGAATCTCCTAGAAGAACACAAAAGCATGTTACTGACCTCCTGGTTAGGGTGCATGAACCCCAATCTGCATCACAATAGCCTCTTAATATAAGAGGTTTATTGTTAGTTATCATAATTCCTTGTTCTGGAAATTTTTTAAGATACCTTAATAGTTTAAAAACGGCATCCATATGTAATTCAGTGGGTTTTTCCATAAATTGACTTAAGATTCTAACAGCAAAGGTGATGTCAGGCCTTGTTGTATTTAGGTAGATTAGTTTTCCAATTAATCTTCTATATTTAAAAGGATCTTTTAATGGTTTTGATTCATCTTTTCTCCAATCTTGTTTTTCAATTGGTATTTTTGATGGTTTACTCCCTAGAAGTCCATTTTCATTCAAAATGTCTAGGGTATATTTTCTTTGGGATAAGAAAATTTTATGGTCTGAATATGACACTTCAATTCCTAGGAAATAATGTAGTTTTCCTAGGTCTTTTAGATTAAAAAATGTTTTAAGATCTTTTTTCAGTTTTTCTATCTCCTTCGCATTATTTCTTGTAATTACAATGTCATCCACATATATTACTAAATATAGAACAAATTTAGTGGATTCTTTAATGAAAAGGGAATAATCTGAAAATGATTGTTTAAAATTCATTTTCAGTAATATATCCTTAAGCTTGGCAAACCATTGTCTAGAAGTTTGTTTGAGTCCATATAAGGACTTTTTTAACTTACATACCCTTTGATCTTCTTTTTTTAAAAACCCAGGTGGGGGTTTCATATATATATCCTCATTCAGATCACCATATAAAAAGGCATTATTTACATCAATTTGATGTAAATTCCAATTTTTTGTGCATCAATGTGATTAGTATTTTAATGGTTGTTATTTTGGCTACTGGAGCAAAGGTGTGATAATAATCAAAGCCTTCTATTTGAGAAAAATCCTGAGCTACTAATCTAGCTTTGTATCTGTCTATCTCCCCATTTTGGTTATATTTTATTTTAAAAACCCATTTGGATCCAATGGGTTTTCTTGTGGGTGGGAGAGATACCAAGTCCCATGTTTTGTTTAACAAAAGGGCTTGCATTTCTTTTTCCATGGCTTCTACCCAATTTGGGTTTTTAGAAGCTTCTACATAACTATGAGGTTCATTGCTCATAGAAATTTTTCTTAAATATTCCTTTTTCTTTTTATTTATCTTTTTATATGATATGTATTTGTTTAATGAGTGATTAGTGTTACAATTGGCACTATCATAATCACTATCTTCCTTATAATAGAAATCTTTATTTTTAGATGAATGTTGTATTCTAGTTGATCTTCTATATTGTGTGATATTTAGTTGATCAGAATTAGTTTCATTTGACTGCACATCTGTTTTAGATGTTGTTTCAGTCATTGTATCTAATGACTGTTCATTTATTTTAATAGAATCATCATAAACCCTATCAGAACCTTCTATGTGAGGGTTTTGTATGTTTGAATTTGGCAGAACACTGATATTAGTGTTCTGCACATTTTTACTGGAATTTGATGACCCAGGGGAGTTGTTTCTGTCTGAAATATCAGTATTTCTATCTGAACTTTCTCCTGAGTTTGATGATTCAGGGGAGGTGCCTTTGCTGTTTAAAACTAATGTATTATCTGTGTTTGATTCGGAAAATACTTCATCATTTGAGTTTAATGAAACTGGTATATCAGAATCATTTTGTTTATGAATAGAACCTTGCTGGTTATAAAACAAACGGTTTATTCCGTTTTGTCATGACTTTTAGGTTCCATTTATTACACTTAGACCCTAAGTTTATATTTTATGGTAAATTGTTATTTTTACCCTAGATTTCAATATAATCTTATAGCACGGGGCGTGAACGGGCGTGTTATATTGTCTGGTCAATTGGGTGGATTCCTTTTGGGATTCTTTGACAGTTGCGATAATTTCATTGATTGGGTATCGCAGACACTAGTGATAGGAAGACGGGATTGTCTTTATTCCATGTATGAAAGGTCATCCTAAAATACCGTGGAAGGTGGATTCTACTTCCACCACTATAAATCGGGACTAATTAACCCTTTCTTTTTTGGAACCGATGAACACTTTCAACTCGATAACACTAGCCACGGGGGCAGTGATGTTAGTGAACAATATTTAGCTTCCTTGCAGGGAGATATATCCTCCTTTTAAAGGCCCAAATAATAGATAAACTTCAACTACGACGTCCCCTTTTATGTGCATCGGAAGGCATCATCTACGACGGAGAACGCGCCATAGTTTAAGATCGACCAGAAGACAAATTGCTCTAAAACAGAAAATACTATAGCAGTTCTCTTTTGGCATGCTTACATTAGTTACATAGTCTGATGCGACAGAGTAGGGTTTTTTTTATATATATAGCAGTCTTCAAATTGTAGAACCATTATTCCCACAATGCAGCAGAACTACAGGTTTTCGAATCAAACATGGGTATGGTCGGTACTATGATAATTTGAAAAAACAACAAACGTTCAATTCAGAAATAACTTTTGAGTTTTGACACAATAATCATTATTCTTTGATTTTGCTTGGTTTTTTCAATTTACCCGTTTCTGAAAAATTCTCTTTCATAAATTACAATCTTAGCTGAATCATTACATCTCGAAGCCGCTGAAACCACGCTCTCGAAGATTGATTTAGTCCGTAGATGGACTTTTTTAGTCAACAGATATGTGTGGGCAGTTCTTGATTTTCAAATCCCGTCAGTTGTTTCATTAGTACCTGCTCAGAGAGAACACCATGGAGAAAAGCATTCGAGACGTCTAATTGTACAATTTTCCAACCTTTAGATACAGCCTGAATAAGTGCAATCCGTATAATTACAGGCTTAACAACAGGTGTGAAGGTCTCACCGTAATCGTCTTGTAGCAAAGATAAATTAAGATATATGTAATTTACCAGTTCTCATCCCTAATCTTGGGGTTCCATTTTTATTTATATATTTTTTAGGGATTTAATGATCATTTATTAACAAATTCTAAAACTGCTAACCAATCTAATAAGATCAGGTAATGAAATTTTCCCTAGTTTTAGAAAGAAAAATATTATTTTCAAATATATTTTTGATAATAACCATGTAGTCATGTAGTTGATGGGTCCGGCCGTTCGGGTGCAACCCAACCAATTATAACCCTACATAGTAGGCACACCGAAGATGAATTAAGGCCCATGAGGCCTCCTAGAGACCTAGACTGAACAATTTACAAATTAAATAAGAATTTATATAGATTTTATCATTTAAAATATGTAATTAATAATTAAATTATTTGACAGCATTTTTTTTACAAAACACACACAAGTATGAAATATCTAATTTTGTAGGGACTACATAACAAACCTATATAAAATATTACAAAAGTGCGATGTGGCTAATGTTTCAATTTATTCGGGTCGAATTCGGATTTTTATTTAATGTCCATTCCGGTTGCACCGGCCTCCAGGCTGATTATATAGTCGATCTCTTCCGTCACATCTTTCATCGACGGTCGGTTCTGTCTCTTTTCCTCCAAACACCCGACGGCCAAAAATGCCACCGCTTTCATCGTGTCAAGTTCCAACTCGGTCGCTCCCTCTACCAAGTGAGGATCCAAGACATCCATCACTCTCCCCTCCTCCACCCGCTGCTGAACATACACGGCGAGGTTGACGTCCTCCTCTTCCCGGCTGAAATCTATGGCCTTCTTCGCTGTCAGAAGCTCCAGAAGCACAACTCCGAAGCTATAAACGTCGCTCTTATCCGTAAGTTGGTAGTTCCGGTAGTATTCCGGATCAAGGTACCCCAAAGTTCCCTGTGCGCATGTGGAGATGTGGCTCAGATCCGACACAGCCAGTCGAGAAAGCCCAAAGTCGGAAACTTTTCCGTCCATCTTCTCATCTAGGAGAATATTACCGGACTTCACATCACGGTGGTAAATAGGAGGCACTGCGGCGAAATGCAAATACGCAAGCCCCTCCGCTGTCTGATAAGCTATGGCCAGACGTCTACGCCACGATAGAGGCTTGTGGGATCCTTTGTGAAGATGATCGTGTAAAGTGCCGTTGGGGATGAATTCGTATACCAGAATCGGTTGGTCGAGCTCGACTGAGCAACCCAGCAACCGGACCAGACTCCGATGGTTCACTTGTGACAAGATGCTGACCTCGTTCAGGATCTGGTCGGTGGACTTTGCATTGCCTAGCTTCGCCACTTTCACGGCTATTGGCATGCCGTCAGGGAGACTTCCCCTGAATACCTCTCCGTAACCTCCGGCGCCGAGGAGGAGGTCTCTGGAGAAGTTGTTAGTAGCTTTCTTAATCTCTTTTCTGGTAAAATGATGCGTTTTCCGACCGCTCATGTTGTTGGTATTTAGGATCTCCTCTCTTTCCCTCGCCACCCGTTCCCGACCTTCTTTCCTTCGAAGTTGCCGTTTGTAGTGCAAAAATACCACAACCGTCAAAACCACCGTCACCACCAAACCCACCGTAAGTCCTGCTATAAGTGCACCGGAATTTGAACCTCGACAACGGCCGGAACTTTTGCAATCAGTAACATCTGTTTGCAATATCAGATATTAACATCTATTCATATTATGATTTATGTATGCATGTGTGCCACGTACTCACCGTCGATGCATGTTCCGGTGAACGGATCCCAAGCAAGACCACTGATGCAGAAGCATCGGAGCTCACCCTTTCCTCCGGCAACATCAGAGATACATGTGGAATTAGTATCACACTCCACCTGCGTTTCACATAGAGGCTCCTTAGGTGACGCCCATTGAATTTCCACTCCTTCCTTCTCCATCCACTCCTCCACCGGAGCCGTTTGGTTAAGATCCACAAAGCTCCGGTAAGCTTTGCATCCCGTTTCCGTTGTTTTGATCTGCAATTAATAAATTCTCATTAATCTGCGTAACATCTAACTCACCTATTTATGTATCTCACTTGGTATGACGTAGTGGAACCGCCGGCGAGAAGGGAGCAGCAGGTGTCGGTATCCTTACAGGCGGCGCCATCCAGGGTCCCGTTAATATACCTGTGACAGGGACTTATCGCCGTGCAGTTGAGAGGTGACTCCAGCAAGCTCTGAGAGCAGTTGAGATACATGAGCATGTTGGTGTTGGTGATGTTGAATGGAAGACTCCGATTCAACTCCAAACCTTGGTACTGGAAATCCGTGGTGACACATGTGTCCGGCGATAGGAAAGCCGCCGGCATGATTACTAGCTTAAGCATAGTCGGAGAGATTGACTTGATTATATATGTCGTGTTTGCATTAGCTCCGTCAAAGAAGAGAGTGTCAGATTGGCATCGGATCTTGTAATCGGGGTCGCCGCATGAAGCGGAGGTACTGAGTGGATACGGGACCGTCGTGTTACCGCAGGGAGGGCAGACTTTGGCTGAAGAGTAGCTCATGGAGAGGAGAAGGAGGAGGGCGACGACGACGGCTGGCATGGTTGGTCGGAGAAGAATTGGATTTGGTAATTTGATTGTCGTCTACATTTTACTCCTGCTGTTTGATATTTTATTAAAGCGTGTGTGAATGCGAGACTTCCATTGAAATTTGAAGAAACGTGTTTGAATTTCTCAAGTCAATTACACAGAGACATGTGTAAGAAGATGAATTTTTGTAATTTTCAATGAAAATCCACTGTATAAAAAAAAAATCTCGTCTAAAATTAAAAAACCCCCCAAATTAAATTCGATGATTAATTTGACATTTTATGACAGAAATCCATCGATAAATATTTTCGATTTTCCCGGCGACTTAATGTTAGTGGCCCATAGTAGTCGGTGACGTCTAATGTGGTCAACCTCTGTAAATCTATAATAAGAAGTTCAATGGAAGGATAACAAATTTTATTGTATGCACTTCAACGACTTAGCCGTCGACTGATACCATAATAAATTCCAGCTAGGATCGTCAGAAATGTGCAGACGATCTTGGAATTGAGAAGATGACGACTAATACTCGGAGTACAGGTGGCTACTGATTTTTGGGATGATCGTGTGTATAAACGAAGAGAGATAAGAGAGGTGGGCGTAAGTTGTTAGGTGTTAGTTACGTAAGTTGTTAAACTTCGTGTATATATTTATACCAACTATAACTCAGAATAATTACAACGTATTTTCACACAATACAAATACTTCATCTTCTTCCAGTCTCCACTTCTTCATCTTCATCTGAATCTCCTCGCCGGAGGTTGCATCTTTCACATATGGTATCATATTCTTCTATTTGTGAATCTTCCACAGAAGCTCCGCCAACTATGTTCGCGATTTCTCCATCACCGAAGATCATCATGAAAAACATCCACTGGGTTACGTTGGATAAGACCAACTACTATTTGTGGGAAGCTCAGTTTTCCTCCATACTACGTGGCTTCGATCTCATAGACTACGTCGAAGGAAACGTCGACCTCTCATCACGTTTTGCTAAACAGCAGGATCAGTTGATCCTCTCTTGGATATTGACTGGAATCTCCAAGTCAATCTTGCCACAAATAGCCTCGTTTCGAACTTCTGCCGAAATATGGAAGGGTCTGCAAAAGCTATATGCGTCCTCCACTGCAATACGGCAGCTACAAACATTCCGGAAAGGCGATCTGTCCATGGAGGCCAAAGACGATGGGTCTGGGGGGCTACAAACATTTTAGTATTCAAGGTCAAGGCTAAAGATGACGAGTCAATTGACAGATATAAGACTCGTCTTGTAGCAAATGGAATGAAACAGGTTCACGGCGTGGATTATTTGGATACTTTCAGCCCCGTCGTTCATCCTTTATCCATTCGATTGGTACGTATTGGCATTGGCAGTTTCAAATAATTGGTCGATAGTATCAAATGCATTTCTTCACGGGAAATTAGATGAACGGATTGTCGTGGCTCAACCTCCAGCTTTCTATGATAAAACTCTCCGGATCATGTGTGTTTACTCCACAAAGCACTGTATGACCTCAAGCAAAGTCCACGTTGCAGGTTCCATCGACTACGTGAAGTTCTTCACAGTTTTGGTTTGCATGAGTTAAAAATTGATCCATCGGTGTTCATTGCAACTAAGGATGCTTCACAAATTCACCTATGCGTTTACGTCAACGACATCATCATTGCAGCACCCGATGAAAATGATATCAAGAAGTTATTGGCAAAGATGGCATCTGAATTCTCGATTAAGGATCTGGGGGAGCTCCGTTATTTCCTTGGAATACAAGTATCCAAGATACAAATGGGCCTGCATCGTTTACAAACGCAATACTTCTACATTTTGCTACGTTCTTCCGACTTCGACAACCTCAAACCCTCAGTGACTCTTATGGTGGCTAATCTAGATCTTCGACCTCAAGGAAACCCAATAGTCAATGCAAAAGAATATCGAAGGATTGTCGGTTCCCTTCAATACATGACTCTCACACGTCCAGATATTCAATTTGCGGTGAATCGTTTGTCTTAGTTCATGACATCCCCGGAGGAGGCTCACTGGGTCGCAATGAAGAAAGTACTTCATTTCCTGTCCGGTACACCTAATATTAAGGCCCACTAAATGGGAGGCCCAGGTGACCAATTCAATCACTTGGGCCAAACCCTAAGCATATAAATAGTTAGTTTTATTTATTTTGCTTTCAACTTTTCATCTTTTACTTTTGCTCTAATACACGCTCCGCCGACTTGCAAAACACTAGTTCTTCATTTTCGATCTGCACACTGTAACTCGTACTCGCTGTAAATCTGTTTGCTCTAAATCAATAAATCTCGTTTTGATGTTTCTCCGATCTACGTCTCCGTCTATTTCTATACCGCTCTCTCTCGTTCCCATCAAGTGCTCCGATCTACTCATTCTTACTCGCGAAGGGAAAATTTTCATGGTATCAGAGCCTCAGTGATCTTCCTGGAATCATAAGGCTTGCTCAAACACGTTGGTAAAAGAAGGTATCGATTTCATAAAATCGCATATTCCTTTCGAAAGGAACTCGATTTATTTATTTTTACTTGCATGCAAGTTGTTCGAGTAGGTTGGAAGACTCATCCACGTCTCTTAGTCAGATCTGGATCTATCATCCCTCATGTACTCTGTAGCTCCCTCTTACTTGTTGATCTCTTGTTTACTTGCATGTTTGTACCATATCAATACATCCTATTGTATGCATGTCATCACAGATGGACATATAATTTATCTACCAACATGCTCATGTTATTATGCATGTCATATTTGCCATGATCGCTATGTTAATATGCTACTAATGATTGAATCATTGTGTGTGTCTGTATGTCTATTTCTAAATCATTTCCATAATAACATATATATGCACGAACATGACACCATCTTTTGTTTTTTCTTGTTTTTTCTTAAGTTCATTATAGAGATCGACAGACCCATCCGGTTCACTTCTAAGTGTGGCCTTAGCCCCCCTGCTCTGCGGGCACTTGTGATGAGAAGTGTCTTCGACTGTGGTCTGGAACTGATCATTCTTATGAATGAACCGTTTTCACCTAAGTGTGGCCTTGCCCCCCCCCGCACTGCTGGCACTCGTGATGTGGTGGACTCTGTTCTTCTATTCAAAACTTGTGTCTAATCTTATAATCATGTTTATGGAAGCCCGATTCCCACCTAAGTGTGGCCTTGGCCCTCCCGCACTGCGGGCACTCGTGATGTGGTGGGTTTCGTTCTTCCAATACAAGGTATTTTGTTATTTTAATTTGGACTCTTCCCTTGACTTGATAAACGAGGGAAAGGAACAAATATACGATATATTTCTTTATTTGGTCTATTATTCATTCCTTTATGATTTTACAAAAATTATTGGTATTTACTGTATGATTGTTATTCACATGAATTATGATTTCTCATATACATATGCATATTGCTATCACAGAAAAATGAGTTCAAGTTCAGCTGATCAGAAACCACCTGGGGGACCTCTGTTTGATCCCACCAGTGTGTATTATCCGAAGAACAGTGACAGCACCACTTCCTTTCCTGTCATTGACAAACTGGAAAGTGGGAATAATTATTATTCCTGGAGTAGAGAATTTCGCATGCAAATCATTGTAAAGCGAAAACTAGGTTTTATTGATGGTACTATTGAGATACCATTGAATAAGAAGTTCCAGGAATTCGATGCCTGGCAGACAAACAATGGATTGATCATTTCTTGGATCTGTGGTTCGGTCACTAAAGAGATAGTAAATTCAATTATGTATAGTGACTCAGCTCATACCATCTGGGAGGATTTAAGGCATAGATTTCAGATGGGCAATGAGACCCACATTTACCAAATCTCTCAGGAATTGTCACACTGTTATCAAGGTTCAGACTCTGTCATTGCATATCACACCAAGCTCAAGGGTCTCTGGCAGGAGTTAGAATCATATGGGGAAGTTATTAGGTGTGAATGTGAGAACTGTACTTGCAATCTGACTAAGAAAATTCAGAACAAAGAAGATAGAGCAAAGGTCTGCACTTTCCTTCTGGGACTTAATGAAGGCTTCTCCAATATCAGGGGATATATTTTGGCTCAGGAACCACTCCCCATTCTTTCTAAGGCCTTTTCTACAGTAGTTCATGAAGAACAACAACACAATCAGCAGCATCAATCCTCAGTGACACATGCATTCGAGACAAATCGGTCTGACAGATCCCAGTGGTCCTCTTGGAGTTCACAGGGCAATGAGAATAGAACTCCATCAGCCAATGCTGTGCGTCCCACTGTTACACCTGTACCACCTCATCAGAGACCTCCACCGCCATCTAGACCCATCTATCATAAGTCAAGAAAAAGGGTAAACACTGATTACTTCTGTGATCACTGTGTCATCTATGGGCACAGCACAAAGATGTGCTACAAACTTCATGGCTATCCTAAACATCAAAAGGATAACTCTGGGTCTAGGAGGGTGAATAACACTTGGCACAGGTATACATCTGACAATGGACAAAGAACCAGCTCTTCCAATACTGATACTGACTCTGTTAGGACACCCATGGCCATAGCCCATCATGTAGCTCACTACAAAGGGACCCCTTATGATCCTGAGAAGGCAAAGCTACAAAATTCAGGTAATATTGTTTCCTCATGTTATTTCTTTGCCTTTAATAAATGGATAATAGACAATGGTGCATCTGAACATATGAGTGGAGACATTTTCCTCTTCTCAGATCTAAAGGATTGTTCAGACCAATGGGTCCAAATCCCAAGTGGAAAATCTCATAGAGTGCATCAGATGGGCTCTGTGATATTATTCTCCTCTCTCATTCTACATGATGTTTTATATATTCCGGATTTCAATGTTAACCTTATTTCAGTCGGTAAGTTGACTCATTTATTTGATATTTATTTTGTCTCATCTGGTTGCAATTTTTTCGATAAGGTCTCGAAGGTACTGATTGGTCAGGGTGACCTCCAGAATGGACTCTACATTCTCAGAAATCAGCACTCACAATCTTTTGCAGCTGCAGTACCTGTCAACAGGGATGAATATTTTACTTGGCATTGCAGACTAGGGCACACCTCCTCAGAGAGGGTGTCTTTTATTTTGAACAAATTTAACTATTCTGTTAAACCTCTTAAATTTCATTGTTCTGTATGTCACTTATCTAAACAGGTCAAATTGCCTTTTCCTAGTTATGGGACTAGAACTTCTAAGTTATTTGATTTAGTACATATGGATGTTTGGGGTAGATATCATGTGTCTACCCAAGGAAATAAATTTATTTCCTTACATTAGTTGAAGATTTTTCTAGAACCACCTGGGTCTATCTAATGCATCAGAAATCTGATGTTCCTGCCCTGGTGGAAGTGATGAAGCACTGAATCTGCTACCAGGGCTCGCGGTGGTGCGAGGTGATGCTGGAGGCTCTGGAGTCCACGACGCACGCTCTACGTCAAATACCTGCAAGGAGAAACTAGGCGATTCTAGTGAGACTCGCCGAGTTTCTTAGTGGTGCTCTGGTGTGAGAGAGGAACTTAAATCGTGCCTTTGAGTGTCCCCTTGGGACCCTTTTTATAGGGTCTCGCGCATATGGTCATATATGGTGACATTTATGACGTTGGCTGGCGGCGAGTAACGGTCGTAAGTCGGCGATTCAGGTATGGAAGTCGCCTAGTTAGGGCTAACTCGCCGAGTTTCCAGGGGCAAGATGTGCAGTCTACCATACTGCCAATCTTGGCCTTAACTCGGTGACTTATCCTCTATGTCGGCTACTTGGTAGTCCAATCAGGCGACTTACGGGCTAACTCGGCGATCTGGACGATGAACGTGTTTCGCACCGTGGGAGCTCTCCGGGGGTCCGTCCAAAGCGATGGAACCCTAGTCCTTGTTGAAAGGCGTTGCTGGGAGTGACTGCCGTAATCAGGCATGTCTCACCAGTACTCCCCCCTGAAGAGAGCACAAGAAACATGCGTGTATCGCCAGTACCCCCCCCCCAACCAAGGTTCAGTGTGTGTGATCCGCACCAAGGCCGAAGCGACAAGATGAGATCGAATCATTCCGCCCACAGTGACGTACTGATTCCGAATCCATCAAGAATGGATTGATTCTGGTCAAAGCGACAGAATCGAGTTCCAGGCCAACGAAAACTTTGTTTATAGTCCTTCCCTGATCAAGGGCGACTGCACTGTGTTTATCAAGGCCGAAGCGACAAGATTAATTCCAGCCGAAGCGACGGAATCTGATTCAGGCCGGAGCGACAGAATCGGGTTCTAGCCAAAGCGATAGAACCGAGTTCTAGCCGAAGCGATAGAACTAATGTTTATAGTCCACCCTGATCAAGAGCGACTTAAAGTCCTCAACGACGACCCCCTTCAAGGCTTAAAGCGACAAGATGGGTTGAGATTGTTAAGGCCAAAGCGACAGAACGATCTCTAGTCTATCAAGGCAAAAGTGACAAGATAGATTGACTCACTATTAGAGTTTGATTCTGGCTGAAGCGACAGAATAACACCTGCAAAAAAAGAAAACATTCTGGCCAAAGCGACAGAATAATACCTGCAAAAAAGAAAACATTCTGCAAAACAACTAGATCAGTCTAAAACGCATATTACTATCGACCAATTTAACTTACCGTGCGATTTTACCTCTCGTGATATTCTCCCTTTTGCTTGAACCAATCCTTGGTGAATCTGGACGAAGCGACAGACTCACCGTGCTCATATTTGACGACTTCTGGCCAGAGCGACAGAAGTGTCGGGAGAGCTTGTGATACTCTCCCCTGAAATATGACGATTTCTGGCCGGAGCGACAGAAAAGTCAAGAGAGCTTATGATACTCCCCCTCGAAATATGACGATTTCTGGCCGGAGCGACAGAAATGTCGGGAGAGCTTGTGATACTCCCCCATTAAAATATGACGATTTCTGACCGGAGCGACAGAAATGTCGGGAGAGCTTGTGATACTCCCCGTTTAAAACCTGCATAAAAATATGTTCTAGCTGAAGTGGTAGGAGTGTCGGAGAGAGTTTGTGATACTCCCCTCGAATTGTGACAACTTCTGGCCGAAGCGACAGAAGTGTCGTGGAGAGTTTGTGATACTCCCCATGGAATGAGACGACTTCTAGCCAAAACGACAGAAGTGTTGATGAGAGTTTAAGATACTCTCCTCCAAAGATGGGCGAGACGACTTCCGGCTAGAGTGACAGAAGCGTCGGAGAGAGTTTGTGATACTCCCCCTGAAATCGTGCTGTTGTGACAGATTGTAGAGTTATGATTTGGATGTTTGTGCCCGAGGCGATAGAAGTATTGAGGAGAGCTTGTGATACTCCCCTCGAAAATCATGTCAACCCGACAACTTTTAAAATATTGGTGTAACGGAGGTATTGGAGGGAGCTTGTGATACTCCCTCCGAGAATCATGTCGTCGTGACATATGAAATGACTTTTCGGAATATTTTGCAACCTTTCTATTTTGATTATCAATGAACTATCTTTTGTCTTTTCTTTGCCAATCTTCCATATAAACTATCTTTAAATTGTAACCTAGGCTCGAAACTAGATTCACAAGCCGTAACTTAGCCACTCTGGACGTAAGTTAGACTATGCTAACCCTCTCTTAGCCACTCTGGACGTAAGCTTGGTCGTACGAATCGTAGTTCATTCGTCGGCTAAATTTGCGGATAATTTATATCTCCAAATTAACGCAGAGTTGCAAAGAATAGTACAAATAAATCAAAAATTAAGATGCATAATATTATTTGGAATCCTAGGATTAGATCCGCAATTTAGGACTACAATTCTGGATTTGAACCCTGGTGTTTTAGCCAAGCTCCAGCCATAGCGATAGAGTGACTCTCGATCCTCATCAAGGCCATAGCGACAGGATGGGATATGATCATTAAGGCCACAGCGACAAAATTAACACCAGAGTACCATTGATTGTAGTCGCAAATATTTAGAATCTCATGGTTTGATTCGTAAATCGGAATCGTAATTTAGATTCTTAAGTCGCACCTTGGACTTGTAAATCGTAAACTTGACTTGTAATCGTAATTTAGACTCCTTGTCGTAAATTAGATTTCGTAATCGTAATTTAGACTCTTTGTCGTAAATTAGATTTTGAAAGAGAACTTAGATTCGTAAATATTTGGTACCTTAGGGTTTGATTCGCAAATATTCGTGAGTCGTAATTTAGATTCTTAAGTCGCACCTAAGACTTGTAAATCGTAAACTTGACTTGTAATCGTAATTTAGACTCTTTGTCGTAAATTAGATTTTAAAAGAGAACTTAGATTCGTAAATACTTGGAATCTTAGGGTTTGATTCGCAAATATTCGTGAGAGTCGTAATTTAGATTCTTAAGTCGCATCTTGACTCGTAAATCGTAAACTAGACTTGTAATCGTAATTTAGACTTTCTGTCGTAAATTAGATTTCGTAACTATCACCTTGACTCGTGGGTCGAACAGATGATAGATAAGGTCGAAGCGACGGATGTCACCCAGCTGGAGCGATGGGTGATTGATCTGTCTGAAGTAGTGAATGATTATTCTAAATGTGGCATACATATCGCATCTACTTAAAATAAAATCGTTGTTACATGGTTGAGAACAATAGAAGCGACAACCAAAAGAATAGATGAGTTCTTTTGATGTTTGGTTGCCACTGAGTTTGGGCAATCCTATCTTTCTTCTAACAGATGGTAGTTACCCACTATTAGCGTGACACACTTGATTGTGAGTGTGAACTGTGGCTTTGGTTTCCATCACTGTCATAGGATTGAGAGCGTAAGTCATGGCTTCGGTGACCATAACTGTTACCAGACTGAGAGTGTGAGTTATGACTTTGGTGGTCATAACTGCTACTGGATTTAGGGTGTGAGCTATTACTCTGGTGGCCATAACTGCTACCCGGAGACTCCTCACTGTATCGAAGAAGAGTAGTCGAGGTTTCGGATTGGGAACTTGTATCCTCGTATGTATCTTCTTTAGCATAGCGAGGTTTCTTCCGGCTGGACGGCTCGAGTTCGTCTAGCTTGTCATTGTTTTCCTCTTCTATCTCAATATACGATTGAGCTCGTTGGAAGAGGTCGGGAAGGGTCTCCACTTTATGGAGCATCAGATTCCGGGCCAAAGGGGAAAAGGGTACCAACCCTCTCACGTATCCTGCTATGGCCAGACTTGGGATTAGATCGTTCACTTTTGTCATCATCGAAGTGAACTTAATCGTGTAATCCCTCAGAGACAGCTTGTTCTGTCGTAGTGCCAGTAGTGCGTTGGCACTGTGTTTTATTCTGATCATCCCCACATGTTGGGCGATGAACTTGGAAGAGAGGTCCGTGAAGCTGGAGACTGAGCCAGCCGGCATACCGGAAAACGACCGATATGCGTTGCCTTTCAGAGTGCCTGGGAAGGCCCGACACAACAACCCATTATCAGTAGTTTGCGGCTCCAAGATATTTAGGTAGAGGTTAACATGATCCTCAGGATCTGTCGTTCCATCGTACGAGTCTATCTTCGGACACCGCCAAGATTGCGGAAAAGGTTTTCTCAGAAGGTCCCTATGAAAGGGTGCCCTTCCTATTCTGAGAAGATCATGTGGGTCCCTTAGATCATGCTTGCCTTTACAAAGCATTTCCTTGATTACCCTATTCATGAGTGTGGCATCGTAATCCGCACGAGTCGTGGAACTCGAAGGTACACCCGAGTGATGTACTGCGGACCTGTGGTGAGAACCGAGATGCTTGTGTCTCTTTGTTTCACCGTGGTTGTCTCCTATAGGAGAGTGATGCGAGTTGGATTTGGGTTGCCTTGAGATTGCAGGACTCTTTCCCTTGAGCTCTCGAAGCTCCTTGGATATCCTTGATTCGGACCGATGATGTGTACTTAAGTTTGTTCCTCAAATATGGGTTAGACTTGCTTGTCGTACATCGTATGGTGGTCGGGCTCCTTAAAGCCACTAGGTTGGTTATCCTTTTGTCCAACTACAACATGAGAGCATGCATGTGCGCAAGCCTTTCCTGTGTTGTCGGAGTTAGGTTCACACCCCCATTTAGTGGGAGTGGTGAGGACACCTCATGTGTAGGTGATGGTGCATTAGAGGTTGGTACAGTATGAGGACCAACCCTTCTGCTAGAAGCTCTTACCGTAGTAGCAGTGGCGAGAGCTTTCTTCTGACCTTTAGCAACAGGATTCATAAATAGCCGGGATGGTTGCTTCTACCGGGCTGAAGCAACGGGCAACGAGTAGAAGTTCATCCGAAGTGTCGGAAGCTATGGGTAGGTACCTGCCCCCCCCGGGTGTCACAAAACAGAAAAAAAATTTGTATGATATTTCTTTGCAGTTTTTGTGACCCCCTTGAGGAGTACTATTAGTCCCCAAAGTTTGAAATTAGCAAAAAATGTCGCAAATTTTTTGCAAATTTTCGGCAGAAAATCGTGCAGCCGGAGGTGGTTTTTGGGATGCCTGTTTAGACCTATCCCAGAAAAGATTCCTCGAGGAAATTCTGCTCTTTGGTACTCGTAGAAAAAACTTTTTTCACGTGAAGTGCGGTCTCAGAACCAACGAAATCACTGGAAGTGAAAAAAGGCGAAAAACCCCAAAAATCGGATTTAGGGACGAATTTGCCCCTTGATAGGCGAGTTTGCCCCTAGATAGGCGAGTTTGCCCTAAATAGGCGATTTTTGCTTGGGAAAAATCCAACCTATGCAAAGACGTAAGTTCCAAAGCAAAGGATGACTTGACCGAGCTTGTTCAAAAAACAAAGAAAGAATCGGCTATTTAGGGATCTAAATCGGCGACTTTGACTTTGGAAGTTTTTGAATAGAGTCGTGGACAACACTCTTAGCTTAGCAGACGATATTCCGGATCGGGCGATTCTCAAGGCTATGTCGGCGATTTAAGAATAAATCGGACCTGAGCCGTGAGCCGAGAATCGGCTATCGATTTAAATCAGCGACTTAGTTGACAAAGTCGGTGAACCCTCCGGGAGAGCTCGAGCCGGACTTAGCAAAAAAAATCACGATTACGACGGGATACCGGTGGTTCGGTAGTCCCACGGACGGCGCCAGCTGATGAAGCACTGAATTTGCTACCAGGGCTTGCGGTGGTGCAAGGTGATGACGGAGGCTCTGGAGTCTGATGAAGCACTGAATCTGCTACCAGGGTTCGCGGTGGTGCGAGGTTGATGCCGGAGGCTTTGGATTCCACGACGCACGTTCTACGTCAAAATACCTGCAAGTGAAACTAGGCGATTCTAGTGAGAATCGGCGAGTTTCGTGGTGTTTGCTCTGGTGTGAGAGGGGAACTTGAATCGTGCCTTTGAGTGTCCCCTTGGGACCCCTTTTATAGGGTCTCGGAGGGCGCACTCATCGGCGGGGATCGCGCCTATGGTCATATATGGTAACATTTATGACGTTGGCTGCCGTCGAGTAACGGTCGTAAGTCGCCGATTCAGGTATGGAAGTCGCCTAGTTAAGGGCTAACTCGGCGAGTTTCTAGGGCCAAGTCGTACAGTCTACCATACTGCCGATCTTGCCTTAACTCGGCGAGTTATCCTGTATGTCGGTGACTTGGTAGTCCAATCGGGCGACTTACGGGCTAACTCGGCGATCTGGACGAAGAACGATGTTCCGCACCGTGGGAGCTCTCCGGGGGTCCTGCCTTAGCGACGGAGCCCTAGTCCTAGTTGAGAGGCGTTGATGGGTAGTGACTGGTGTAATCAGGCATGTCTCACCAGTACTCCCCCCTGAAGAGAGCACAAGAAACATGGTGTATCACCAGTACCCCTCCCTCAAGCAAGGTTCAATGTGTTTGATCCAGCACCAAGGCCAAAGCGACATGATGAGATCGAATCATCCGCCCACAGTGACGTAATGATTCAGAATCCACAGGCCAAAGCGACTAGAAATGGATCGAGTTCCAGGCCACGGTAACTCATGTTTATAGTCCTTCTCTGATCAGGGGCGACTGCACTGTGTTATCGAGGCCGAAGCGACAAGATAAATTCCGGCCAAAGCGATGGAATCGATTAAGGCTATTCAGCGACATAATCGGGTTCTTGCCAGAGCGATAGAACCAAGTTCTAGCCGGAGCGATAGAACTAATGTTTATAGTCTCTCTGATCAAGAGCGACTTAAAGTCCGCTACGACGGCCCCCTTCAAGGCTTTTTAGCGACAAGATGGGTTGAGAATCGCTAAGGCCGAAGCGATAGAACGATCTCTAGTGTATCAAGGCAGAATGCGACAAGATACTTAGACTCACTATTAGAGTCTTATTCTGGCCAAAGCGACAGAATGATACCTGCAAAAAAGCAAAATATTCTGGCCAAAGCGACAGAATATTCCCTGCAAAATAACAAAAGAAAATATCCTGCAAAACAACTAGATCAGTCTGAAAACGCATATGTTTATTGACCGAAAATACCTCTTGCGATACTCTTTCCCTTACTTTAGGCAATCCTTGGTGAATCTGGCCGAAGCGACAGACTGACCGTGTTTATGTATGACGACTTCTGGCCAGAGCGACAGAAGTGTCGGGAGAGCTTGTGATACTCCCCCCTGAAGTTCGACGATCTCTAACCAAAGCGATAGAAATGTCGGGAGAGTTTGTGATACTCCCCCCTGAATTTCGACAAT
>LFYR01000680.1:201133-341565 GCA_001185155.1 Zostera marina | reverse complement strand
GGTGATATTTGTTTACAATCCCTGGGGGTTGTGTCATAAACACAACTTCCTTAAGGTCCCCATTTAGAAATGCGTTGTCGACATCAAGCTGACGAAGCTGCCAACCCTTGGATATTGCGAGTGCTAGCATGATTCTGATAGTTGGAAACTTCACGACTGGACTATATGTTTCATCAAAATCAATTCCCTCGACTTGTGAAAACCCACGTGCAACTAGACGTGCCTTTCGTCGTTTGAGACTGCCATCAGACCCTCTCTTGACCTCGAACACCCATTTACAAGTGACTAATTAAGTTTGCATTTCGAGGAAGGTCCACCAAGGACCAAGTGTGATTTCGCATTAGTGCACCAAACTCAACTTCCATGGCCTGGATCCACTCAGGTGATTTGGACGCATGTCGGACTGTAGTTGGTTCTGAGAAGTCATCAACTGTAAGTGACGTGGCTTCCAGTCCTGCCAGTCTCCGATAATCAACTCGAGGAATATTCCGTTGGGGCCGATTATAAGGGGCTGGGGGATTTGGGCTTGCGGGGTCATCTGAGCCTTGACTAGCTGGTAGCGAATTATTTGAACTTCCAGTACCATATACCGTTGGCGACATTGTGGGCCCCACCGGAGTTGATAAACCAGGTGATTTTGGACTGAACCAAGGATTCTGAGAATTTGACCTTTCAGTCATAGGTGCAGCCGAATCTGATGGATGATCCGAAAGCATCCCCCATGGGCCTGATTGACGACTTGTTGATGTACCTTGGGGTACCTGTAATTTTGCAAATGGGAAGGAATTTTCGAAAAAAGTATAATGACGCGAAATGTATAATTTTTGAGTTGGTGGATCAAGACAAATATATCCCATATGAGACGGACTATATCCAAGGAAAATACAAGAAGTAGAGCGAAAAGCAAACTTATGTTGATTATAAGGTCTAAGGAGTGGAAAGACCTCACACCCGAACACTTTTAGAAAGGCGTGTTTAGGTTGGATATTGAATAACTTTTGAAGTGGTGGAATCCCATGAGTTTTGGACGGTATATGATTTATAGTAAATACTGTTGGATCGTGATCCGAGGCTATAAGGGGGGGTAATAGCCTCTTTTCGATTTATACAGGTTGATTGCGGAATTACCTGTAAATGCTTAATAAACAAATGGTTGAACAAGTAATGATATAAGGATATTATGATTTTGATTGATATAATAAGGTAAGTATTACTCTTCGAAGCTTACTACAGTATATGAATACTGAGTCAACTTGCTTGATAGTGTTTTGCACACAACTATAGTATATGAATACTAAGTTATATTGGAAACACAAATTGTATTGTAAAGTAAATGACCAGATAACTGGATAAATTGATACGCAAGAGTAAATGACCAGATAACTGGATATATTGATAACCAAGTAAGTGACCAGATAACTGGATAAGTTGATAAACAAGTAAGTGACCAGATAACTGGATAAATATGATAAGTAATACTTGAACAAATATAAGGATTTAAAGCAATGAATATAACCTCAGATAGTTGACCAGATAACTGGATGAGGGATCTGCGTAAAGTAGTCAACCTCTGTGTTTGACCAGATAACTGGAAGAGGGATCCTTTTTAATTAAGTGTTGTTTTTAAATAACAGATAAAACTATAATTAACAGAGAACAACACAAGAGATTTATACTGGTTCACCCAAACAAGGGCTAGTCCAGTCCTGACCAACTGCCGGAATTCACTCGCCTAAAGGTAATGGCAAAACCTTAGAGTATCAAGGAAACTCTTAAGAACCTCTCTAAGCTTTAAGGCTACTTCGCTTAGGAACAGTCTTTTACGGGTAGACTCACACCTTAGAGTATCAAGGGCACTCTTAAGAACCTCTAACTTTTACAGGTAAGTTAGTACCTTAGAGTATCAAGGAACTCTTAAAAACCTCTCTAAGCTTTAAGGCTACTTCGCTTAGGAACCAGTCTTTTACGGGTAGACTCACACCTTAGAGTATCAAGGGCACTCTTAAGAACCTCTAACTTTTACGGGTAAGTTAGTACCTTAGAGTATCAAGGAACTCTTAAAAACCTCTGAAATCTTTTAAAGGTAGACTCACCCTAAGAGTTTTCCCGGAAACTCTATAAAACCAAACTAGAGCTTTATGGTTGAGCTCACAAACCTTCTCTCACACTTTGGTACTATTGAGACAACCCTCTCAACCAAAGTGGACACACACAAGAGGTGATTAGAGGAGTGGAATATTAAAGCAAACAACACTTCTTACTTGTAAAGATGAACAAGAAGATTAGAAGAAGAAGTTGGAGAGCTTTTGAAGCTTTGGAAAGCTAGGACACTTGAGCACTTGAAAGCTTGGAAGCTTGGAAGCTTGGAGGCAAAAACGTGTGGGCAAGTGTGGAGTGAAAGCTCTTGAATTTGCTTGTAGTGTGGTGAGTGAAAATGAGGGGATTACCCTTCTATTTATAGCCTTGGCCACTCAATGTCCACCCTTGGATCTTCAATGGATGACTCCTTGATTTCTCATATAAATCCAAGCTTTGTCTTTGATCTTATCTTGAATAGTGTTTTTCTTGGATAGAGTTTGTTGGAGAATCTTATCTTTGTATAAATTCAAACTTGAATAGTGTTTTGTCCCCTTGGAATATTATACCTTGAATAAAGTGTCAAAAGATAATAATAATAATATTCAAGGTAAAAATGCAATTATTCCAAATAATAATATTCAAGGTGAAAATGCAATTATTCCAATTAATAATATTTAAGGTGAAAATGCAATTCTCCCAGTTTGACTTTTAACTTTGACTTAAACCCTTAACTCAAATGATTAATTAATTAACTGGAGTTAGGTTTAATATCAATTGACTTATTTAACCCCTATTGATTAATAGTGTAATTAGGGTTTAAATTGACATGATTAAAATATAATCCTATGTCGACAATTTTGATTCTACACAAGGATTATTTGAACTTCCAGTACCATATACCGTTGGCGACATTGTGGGCTCCACCGGAGTTGATAAACCAGGTGATTTTGGACTGAACCAAGGATTCTGAGAATTTGACCTTTCAGTCATAGGTGCAGCCGAATCTGATGGATGAACCGAAAGCATCCCCCATGGGCCTGATTGACGACCTGTTGATGTACCTTGGGGTACCTGTAATTTTGCAAATGGGAAGGAATTTTCGAAAAAAGTATAATGACGCGAAATGTATAATTTTTGAGTTGGTGGATCAAGACAAATATATCCCATATGAGACGGACTATATCCAAGGAAAATACAAGAAGTAGAGCGAAAAGCAAACTTATGTTGATTATAAGGTCTAAGGAGTGGAAAGACCTCACACCCGAACACTTTTAGAAAGGCGTGTTTAGGTTGGATATTGAATAACTTTTGAAGTGGTGGAATCCCATGAGTTTTGGACGGTATATGATTTATAGTAAATACTGCTGTAGAAAAAGCAAAATTCCAATATGACAGAGGAATCCTACCATGAGCGAGAAGTGTTAGACCAGTATCCACTATATGCCTGATCTTTCTTTCTGCCGCGCCACTTTGTTCATGAGTATGTGGGCATGACCTTCGGTGATGAATTCCATGAGAGGTGAAATATGTGGTGAGAAGCTTGGAATTCGCCACCGAAGTCTGATTGAAAGTACTTTATTTTATGTCCGATTTGTTTTTCCACCATAATATGAAACTTCTGAAAGATGTCTGTCACTTTAGATTTATGTTTGATAGGGAAAAAACAGATAAATCTAGAGAAATCATCAATAAAAATACGAAATATCTGTGTCCATTATAGGAGGAAACCGAGGCAGGGCCCCACACATCACTATGAATGAGTTCTAACAGACACTTGGATTTAGAGTAGGTCGAGACAAGGTGGTTGCGACTCGCCTTGCCTAACACACATGACCTACACTTATTGAATTTTGAACTAACAGAAGGTAAATAATTCGCAGATACTACATGACGGAGAACCGACTCCTGAGGGTGACCCAGCCGTTGATGCCAGACATCCAGATTGGCTCGAGTCGAATGAAGAGTAGGTGGTGGAGTCGGGACGATCTTGTAGAGGGACCCATCATGTTGTCCTTGAAGGAATACCTTGTGAGTAATTCGGTCCTTCACAAAGACACGAAAAGAGTCAAACACAAAATAACAGTTATTATCCCTGCAAAATTGCTGAACAGATAATAACGGAGTTTTAAGTGACGGAACGTGCAAAATGTTACGTAACGAAAAAAGAGAGGATCCACTTGCAAAATTACCATCCCCCAAGTGTTGGATCTGAAGTTGGGTCCCATTACCTAATTGAGCGGACCCGGGTCCCTGATACGGCATTGGGGATGAGATTGACTGGATGTTTGGAGTAAAGTGATGAGTTGCTCCAGTATCTGGGTACCAGGCTGCCATGTCATGTTGGTCCAGGTCACTTGTCGAGAAATAAGAATCTGCCATTTGAGTGTTATTTGTTACGGGCTGCCTAAAATAATTGGGACTTTGTTGTTGGACCGGGACTGGATAGTATTGGGCTGAAGGGGAATTAATGTATTGGGCCTGGGCCACGTTCATTTGTGGGTTTGGTTGATATGGGGAATTATTATTAATTTGTGGGTGGTTTTCTTGGGCTTGGGCCGGGTTATTATTTTGATTTTGATAGGGGTTAACCCTAAACTGACATTTATACGGGCTGTGGACCATGCCCCCACAAACCGGGCATGGGTCTCTTCTAGCTTGAATCACCCTGCCGCGATTTCCTCTTCCCTTTCTCAAATTATTCCGGCCGCCGCGACCTCCCCTGCTGCCGACGAAACTCGAAGCAGGCGAAGACGTCCCTCCAAATCCATAGTTTGTCGCCGTCTGGTTCAACACGGGAACTGATTGCCGCATTTTCAGCCTGATTTGGTGGCTAGACATGACCTCGAGCAGCTCGTCGAAGGTCACAGCCGACTGCCGGATCGCCAGAGCCGTCACCGCCTCGCCGAAGTCTGGTCCCAGATTGTTGTAGATCGTCGCGTTGAAAATGCGAGTGGGAACAGATGCCCCCGCCGCTGTCAGTTCGTCGGCCAGTAGCTTGGCTCGCCGGAGATACGTCGTGACATCCTCGTCGGCAGCGTGTCTGTTGTTCTGCAGCTGCATCTGGAGCTGGAGGATTCGCGACTCTGATGGTCGCCCATACGACATCGCCAATGTGTCCCAGATTGTAGCAGCAGATTCCAATCCCAACACCGTGGGAAGAACCTCCTCCGAGAGGGAGGATAAAATTCAACTAACCAACAGTTGGTCCTTACGCCACCAAGCCATATAGATTGGGCATTGTGGATTGGGCGTAGGAGGAGGGGTTGATTTGTCGATCAAAAATTTCATATCAAAGCAATTTAGCAACGGATTAAATTGCATTTTCCACAAGAGGTAGTTTGTTGGTGATAATTTGATGTGGAGGAAATTCTGGATGGATCCAAAAGATGGGGATCCAGCCAACATTTGATAAGGGAGCAGTGCTAGATTGGATCCATTTGGATCAACACCTGCTGTAATTATCAATGAGGGATGAGGTATCGAAGAATGCAGCGGATTTGCGTTCGATGGAGCCACAGGATCGACATCGGCGGATGATACCATGTTGGATTGGTTGTCTATGGAGATCGAATGAGGATGAACCAAAGAAAGCCATGGAGCAACCAACGTTTTGAGAAGTAAATGTGGAGGTAGAATTTTGGGCAAACAAGTTGTGATTTGCCTTTATTATATGGAGGTATTTATACACACTTGAGTATAACAAACCCACAATTATGTGAGTGGGGTTTGTCATCTTTACAACTTTTGTATTTATTAAATATATATATAATTATTTACATTATATATATATATTCCAATAGATGACAGGAGGATGGAGGAGAGCACCCCTGCTGCTGAAAGGTTTTTCAGTTGATGGTTGGTACTAGGTTCCGGATTACTCTTACCGGACAAGGAGGAGCATGACACTGTGAGAGGTAGTCTGACCAGCTTAGTGGCGGTGTGCGATTTGGGGTGGAGGAGGGACTTGGATCGGAGAGTGGAGGATGGAATTCCGTGGCAGCAGAAAAAATGAACGCCGAGGGAACACTAGGGAACCGACGGTCGGATCGTATGTCCGCAAATGGTACCGTTGGAAAAATCGTCCGTCTCAAAATCGCGTCCTATAAAAATATTATCGGAGAAATCGTAACGAAAATATAAAGATTCGAACTCTAACATGATTTAGTGAGTTTTTTTTGCAAGAAGATTTTTTTAAGTATGGCCACGTGGAAGGCAGTACGGAAAAAATGAGTGTGTGTAAGATCCGATAAAATAGAGCTAGTAGTGGTGATCGTGATTTTTGCAAGTTAGGTTGTGTGTGTAATATAGATCTTATCATTTTGCATATATATGCTAAGTTGAAATGATATCGAACAACAATGATTGAATGTTACATGTTCAAGCACAATAAGACCAGGTGATTGATCCATAAGTCTTCACAAGATTGTTCCTCCTTTGGTAACTCCGACCAACACAAATACATATTTTGTCGGACGACCTTTAATGGTAACAATACGATAACCAACAGTCCCTAAGGGATAACTACCACTACAAGAAAAATGACTTTCAGAGACGGTCAGAAGTCGTCCCCAACCCGTCCTCGAAAGTCGTCTCTCTGACTTTCTAGAAACGGTCTTAATTTCCGTCCCTAAAAATTAGGGACGGCTTAGGGATGACATTGGCCGTCGTTAATTAGGGGTTAAGGTTAGGATTAATCTGTCCCTAATTATTTTTTCGCGTCGTCCAAATTTTTATTTTCGTTTATAGTTCTTAAATGTTTTTACCTCATGTTCTTAAATTGTCCCTATTTATTTTTTCACACCAAAAATTTGATTTCCGGATTATTATTTCCGTTTCTAAATTTTTAAAATTTCGTCCTTAAGTTGTCCTCAATAATTTTTTAAATTAGTTATTGTCTCAACTTGTCGTCTTTAAGCCGTCGTTAATTTATTATGTCGACAAAAAAAAATTGTCGAAACTTGAATGGATGCTCTCTAGAAACCTTACACATCCATTTTCTACCGGAAAATATACATTTATAATACATAATTTATAATATTCACAATCATTCAATTTATAATACATTCAATCTAAAAAAAATACAAATTCATTCAATTTATAATACATTCAATCTAAAGAAAAATAAAAATTTATTCAAAGTATTCATATTTTATAAATTTCATTATCTAAAGCATGCAACTTTTTTTTTTTAAATTATCAGGATCTAAAGAAGTATTTTTACTTGGAACGATTGTTTTACTTGTGTTTGCCTATTGAAAAACGACAAACAACAAAATGTTAATAATCGAATAACTTAATGTTTATACTAAAAATATTTGTAAATATCGAATAACAAAATGTTAATGATCGAATAAATTAATGTTTATACTAAAAATATTTGTAAATATCCAATAACTTACTTCCATAGAAGCAAAACACTCCAGTAACTTGCTTTGTTGTTGTTTCAATGTTTCCATTTTTTTATTAACGACCTCTAATTCCTTTGTAACGGTCTCTTTGACACATAAATCAAATTCTTCTTATTTCTTCCTTTCGATTTCTTCTTTGGTTTGTCGATCTCGTATAATCTTCAATTTTTTAGTCATTTGTGAAAGCATTGAATCAGCATCCGGCCTCATTCCGAGAATACGCCGACCTTTTGTCTTTCCTCCTGTAGCCTCCATCCAAGCTTCAAAACTGTCTTTTATGAATATCGGCTTTTTGCACATGTATAAGGTTGATTTTGAGTCGAAATATTCTTCGTACGTGTCGTCGTCGTTTTCATCTACAATTTGACATTTATCAAATTGCTCCTTCTTATACGTTTCGTAGTTCGACTATTATAAACAACAAATAAATTAATTAGTAATGAACAAAAAGAAATTACAAAATATTGATATTTAAATACGTACTATATTACTATTAGAACCTTTTCTCTATCATTTATAAGATAATGCGTAGACAAAAACGATTTTGTAAAAGAAACTTGACGACCTAATTTCAAACTCTGAATCGTGAAAAAATGAATTAGTTGAAATACAAGTTAAAAGAATTAGATATTAAATATTTTTAACAAAGAATAAGTGTTAGATTCAAACGATTCCGATCTTTTTTTATACATGATATATCTTTCTTTGCTTGTCTGATATTTGTCAGAATTTTTTTTGATTTTTCTTGAAAATCGTTTGCTAAAAACTTTGTCATCATTCTTTCTTATTGATTTTTTCTCAGGTATCCGGGAGGAAAGTTCTTACAGATTTCGTCTAGCCGATCCACATCGACTTCCTTTTTCGTCTCTTCCTGTGCTTTATTCATCCATTAGGGATGGTTCATTGTTAAATATTTCTCGAACGCGGTTCGAGGGTAATCATTATTTTCAAATGTAAAAAATGTCTAAAAGAGAAAAACAAGTTGTTAATATTTCAATCTAATTAGCAAAACGAAAAAAGAAAATAAACAAAATTAAAAAAATTAAAAAAATATCAGAAAATTATTCCATGTATACTATGTTTTTGTTTTCATCTTCATTGAGTCTAAGAAATCTCATCGTCTGAAAATTAGGTTTTACTATACATCCGATTTGTTTTCGGATATTGTTTGAGAATGATCTATATAAGTTGAAATATATTAATATCATGAAAATAAATATATTCATTTTAAAAATACTTACCCACAAGTCAATATTTGCCCGGGAAATGGTGTCGAAGGTTGGAGAATTTCTTTCAAAAACGTTTTTGTTGACATCCTAGATACAACCTCATCATTTACCGATTACCCTCGTCCCCTAGCAATACGTCTCCTCGCAGTTTTTCCACGCATCATATCTGAAAAGCAAAAAAAATTAAGCAAACACAATAAGTCGATAACATCAAAATAAAAGTATAATAAAATAAATTTACATTTAAATTAAAAACTCATTTCATAGTCGCTAGATGAATTATTATTATCAATACTATCATTTTCATCACAACTATATTCACTATCATTGGTATCATTGTTCGATTTTTTGGTAAATTCATGACTGCTCAGAAGAATATATCATCGATTCGGTTGTCATTATTGACAACGTTCACATCGTATTCACTGAAATTGTCTTGTTTTAATTTATCTAAATCTTTTTCAAAAATATCAATTGTATCTCGAGCTTTCGTTCGAAAGACGGTGTACCAATCGCTAAATTTTCAAAAAACACTCGGTATGTAACACACTTGGTCTGTTTGCCATGCGAAAATAAAAGGTTCATATGTTTTGAGTTAGATAGAAAGATTTTATCTTTTCCATGCAATACGAACATGCTAACTTTTCATGTGTACTCTAATCGGATAACATGGTATAAGTTGGGAAATCGGAAATAGTCCATAAAAGTGATGCTCTCATTGTGAAATTTATCTTACTAAAGACATCATACGTCTCCACTCCATCAGTCCACAATAATTTTAGCTCGTCTATCAATAGTTTCAAGTAAACGTTAATTTCTTTTTTCGGACCAGGAATCAACATGGTCAAGAACATAAATTGTTGTGTGTTACACATCCAAGAAGGAAGGTTGTACGGTGTCACGATAACTGGTCATACAGAATATTGTGCCGAAGAATGGCCAAATGGATTGAATCCATCTGTAGAAAGATCGAGTCGCACATTTCGACCATCAAAGGCAAAGGTAGGATAAGTACTATCAAAATATTTCCAAGCTTGACGTAGCTCATTGGGGACATCTTGACGACGTGTAACCATTTCTTTGGCAAATCTTCGAATAATGATACAATCGTTGTAGTTGAGATATTAAAGGAAAATAACGAAAAAAAAATTCAGAAATATCTCGATCACCACTTGTTCTAATCTTAAATCTAGGTTCATAGCATGTCGAACATTCGGTTATATTTTTATATTTTTTTTTTCGATACAATATGCAATTGTTCGCGCATGCATCGATTTTCTTATGTTTCAATCCAAGGTTCTTTAATTTTTGTTTCACATTGTAAAATGTATCTGAAAACTTATTCGGTCTTGGTAACACCTTCTGAATAGTCTCCATTAATGTATCACAACCTTCCACAGAAAGTTCATAAGTTGATTTAATATTCATCAATTCCGTTAAAATCTCTAAAATAAATGTTTCACAACCCTCGTATACTTTTTCATGACCAGAATTCAGAAGATCGTAAATTTTTTGAGCTTCAACATTCGGTTCTTCATCATGCAAATCAAATGGCTTACTTGCATCGTGAACCATGTCAACAAATGATTAGTATTCTCGACCATTTCAACATTATGAGAGGTGATGCAAACTTCAATACGTGGTTTCTTTTTTGGTTCATCATGTTTATCTCAATTCGTGTAGCCACTAATGAAACTGAATCATTAAAGATGAACTCCCATCGTATCTTGATCTTTCTTAATCAAGCAACAACATTGACCACAAAGACATTTAATCTGTCCTCTTTCATCAATGGAGCTTGAATGTGTGAAGGTAAAATTCAAAAATA
Organism: Zostera marina; assembly: GCA_001185155.1. Classification (NCBI taxonomy): domain Eukaryota; kingdom Viridiplantae; phylum Streptophyta; class Magnoliopsida; order Alismatales; family Zosteraceae; genus Zostera; species Zostera marina. Next base: position 331,021 of record LFYR01000680.1, on the reverse strand, counting down.
TATACACGGATACCCTCAATAAATGAGTCGGTGATCTGTCTCGTATTATATACCCTTTTCGATCGTCGTCGATCATTTTATAAAATAGATAGAAATTACGTGTTTAGTTTTTTAATGCACGCAAACAGTGGCGAATGTACATAGAGGGACTTGAATTTATATTATAAAAAAATAAAAAAAATTCATATGTATATTATAAAAAAAAAAAATTATAATATAAAATCATTATTCTATTAATAATTAATTTATTACTATATTTACCCTAATTTTTCATAACTGTCCATCTATATCTAGAGATTTAGAAATTTCATAGTTTTATACAAAGAAAAAGAATAAAAGTATTTTTTATCCACATTTTTTATTGTTAAATTTGTTATTAATTTAAATCCTTTTTTACATAGATAGTCAATGGATAAATTGGTGATCGAAAGACCTAGAGTAAATCAACCAATTTCAACTCCATCATCCAATCCACAACCATTTAGAGAGTCATTCGATGTAAGTAAATTACCATCCGATTCGAGATTGCAAAAGAAGATAAATGACTACCATCCAAATGACCGAAATTAAATAAAAAGATATTATTTTCAAAAAAAACCTTGTCAACCACGACAACATAATTTTTTATTAAAGAAGATTAAAAATCAATCTAAAAGATTTTGTGTATTGTGATTTGACAAATATGAATTATGGATTGAATATAATATTTCAAAAGACGTCGTTTTCTGTTTATGTTGTTATTTATTTCCGAAAACAAATGAAACTGTTAAAATTTGTTTATTAATTTCCTTATAACTTAATTTTTTAAAAAAATTATTGATGTTGTTTTTCCTTTTAGATTAATCATGTTTTGCAGCTAAAGGTTTTTCTAAATGGAATAAATCAGAATATTTGAAACAACATGTTGGGAGAGATAGTAGTCATCACAATGTTGTAAAGATAAATATGAATTTTTGATGAATCAAAATCAACACATTGAAATTCATTTCGATTGACATTTTCTAGTGTTAGTAATGATGATATTATGTATCGGTACCAAAATATGACACCTCGTCGAGAACGATTGGATTGAATTTAGTTAAATGATTTAAAATTAGCATATTGGAGAAAAAAATTCTGGATTCGCCGCTGCACCAACTAAATTTAGTTAAACGACAAAACATAATTTTAATTAATGACAAACTAAATTTTGTCATTAATTTCAATTCTACGCAAATTTAGTTAATTTAAATATAGAATTTCAATTAATAAAGACAATTTAGACAATTTTATTCAATTAAAAAAAAGAAGCATAGTTACCATTTACCAAACCAAAATGTCATTTAAATTTAATTAGTTTTTTTAATAGTTCTGACTTATGATGAACCAACATGTGGTCTTGAATTTTAGGCTTAAGGCCTTCTAGAAAGGAAATGATCATGTCTTTTACTTCTGACCTTGGACCTCGTTTGTTAATCTCTAGAATTATGCCAATTGACCTAGCTTATTGTCTTCATAAACCGAATCACCAAAATGCTCCCACATCGAGGTTAAGTTGATGTTGTGCAATCCTCGGATCCCACCAGAACATCTTTGGACATATATATATGTAACCGATGATTTGTAATTTCGTTTCGTCCGCAATCCAATGATACACGAAATATTCGTTAGCCTGGTACTTCACCCTTTTGAATCTTTATCTGTAAATCTTGGACGATCCAATTCGAGAGGACGAGTTCCCTTGGCTCCGATGTCTCCACCTTGTATGACTATCAATAGATATCTGAAATTCGAATTCGAAACTCGGCTTAAGCATATTCGAATAATGATAATCAAATTCTATTTTTGTTAGTTTTTTATAACTCTATACTCCTTTTAAAATTTAATACATTTACCTTATAAAAAAATTCGATGACATTTTTTAAGGACATTTTCAATATTTTACCACCCCTTTGGATCCGAAATTCATCAATAATAAATATTAATGAGTATTGACTATTGACTTCAGGTCTTAATTCCCGCGGACTTCATTTCCGATCCATCTTTCCGATTTTCGGGCAGTTAGACAAATGTCGTCACTCTTTCACCTGTTGTTCTTATTCTTCTCCATCTTTGTGTGCCCGCCGCTGTTTGCACAGTCCAAATTTCCCATCTTCAATGGGTGATTTACAAACTTTACATCGGATGTTTTTTTAACGGGATTTATTACTACCTCATTTTCTTTATGTTATTTTTTTTCTGGTTTAGGGATGATAATTCGGTCGGAAACTCAGAAGATGACTTTGATCTCTCTCGTGTCAGTCAGATCTCGTGGAAACCAAGGTGCAAAATAATTATTTTTTTATTTTTTTATTGTTATTTGTAGGTACAGAATCACATATTTTTCAAGATTTCTTACTCTATTTTTTTTTGAAATCCCTTTTTTATCTGTGTTTTAGGGCTTTTGTTTACAAAAGGTTTCTTTCGAACAAAGAATGCAACCACCTCATTGTGCTGGTGAAAATAATTTCCAATCTTTGCCACCTCTAGTTTTATCAGATTTAGCGATCCAACTGTTATTTGGAAGAAAAGTTAAACACATTTCAATAATCCAAATTTTCAAAAATAAACTGCTGCAGATAATAACACAACATTCACACACTAATCTACTACTTTCTTCTTCACCTTTGCGTCAATCCAAGTATTTCTAATTTATTTTATGCACAGGCTAAGGATAAGCTAGAGAAATCGATGGTCGCTGATAATGATTCAGGGAAGAGTGTTTTGAGCAAAGTGCGAACGAGCTCTGGAATGTTTCTTAAGAAGAAACAGGTATCCTTCTTTACAAATCTCTCCTTTTAGGATGCATTTGGATGTATGTATGCATTGTAATATCATATTACAAAAATTCCAAGCCGTTTTTCATTTTTCATGGTGGTCATTAATATAAAGACTATTTCATAGGTAATTCATTTTAAGAATCGTTTTCAAAACAGTTAAAAAACATTGCCTTTGCAAGTCTTAACAAAACCAAAGATCTAAAGCATATTTTAAACATAACCTTTGATCTCATTCAATATTGTTCTCGTTAAAATATAATTCTAGAATCAAACATGAAAAACAATCTTCTTTTGAATTTGTATAATGATACCATCCACTAGTAAATTGATGATTTTTTAGTATACTCATTTATTGGATAGTCATGTATCACGTTCCTTTCCGGTTACATCTAGAATTGTAAAAAAAGTTCGAATTTGACGAATCGTTCAGATTAGGTTTGGTAAGATTTGGGTTCGGTTAGCCAAACGAACCGAACCCAAACCTGAAATTGGTTGAGGTTCGATGAACAGTTCGATTCCTTTAGTATTTTATTATTATATATATATATAATATATTATAAACTAATTATATATTTTCATAACTTATATAAATTCTTTTGTAATTTACCTATTATATCGATATATTATAAATTATTTTTATATTTTCATAACTTATATAATTATTTTGGTTAACTAAACGGACCAAACCCAAACCCAAATTTAGGTTTGTTTGGTTAAACAAACTGAACTGAATACTTGGGTGTTCGGTTCGTTAGGTTCAATTAACATCCCTAGTTGCATCACTATTTTATAGAAATGTAAAATATTTGGATCTACTCATTATTTAATTCAGTGTCAAGTTTTTTATCGAATCCATGGTTTGTGTAGCGCACACTATAGTGTCTGTTGATAGCGCTATTTCAATTGCGTTTCTAGGCTACATCACATGCTAACCCTAGATAATTACCCAGTTTCTAGGTGGTAACGCTTTCTCCAGGCTCCAGTTACCCAATAAAAAATTGTTTAGGGTTAAAATTAAGCTATAGTGTGAAATCGTGATTTCCACTCTATAGAGCCCACTCTTCCCAACCTCCACTCACCAGCAACTGTTCAGAAAATTCCGGCTACCGTCCCAGACTCCGGTGACCTCATCTCACTCTCCCGAGCTGGTTTGCATCTCCGTTTTTCGGATCGATATCTCTCTTTTTTCTTCATGATATGTTGACTTTTTTAATCTTTTATTTCGACTAATTTAGCTTTGTATTTTGACTATTTGTAATTTGTATCCATGTCTTTTTTTTTCATTGTAGTATTTTAATGCATTAAGTTACTCTAAATTGACAATATTTATAATTTTATATAATACAGATGTGTATGTAATTGTAAAATATATATATATATATAAAATACCAGGTGTTATGGTTCCTTATAGCTCCATAATGCGGATAGTCATGCTACGTGCTATGGCGCACCTCAAACTTTGATTAAATCTATATTTATCTATCTAACATTCTAGAAGATGAAAGAATGTTTAATTGTTTATTGTATAACACTATTAAGATTAATCATTTACTAAGGAGCTATAAGTGATAAATGGAGACTGTTTGGATTCCATCCTTATCGGGCCAATTACTGATGCAGCACATAATAATTGTACTGTTTACATGCATTATGAGAATATTGATGGATATTCAGTTATAGATCGATGAAGGACAGGGTGGGCCTCTGAATTTTTATGAAGTGGCCCATATATGGTCTGACCAAGGTCGGACCATCTCTCCTTTCTAGAAGGCCCCAACTCATATCATTGGATTGTTCACCACCAATGATATGAGTATAAATATGGTAGAGTGGTGGACCACCCATGGGGAGGAGCATATTTGATTCTTATGCCCTAATCAATTCAGGTATTAAAAACCTTGACTACTTTTACTATTTTCTATTTCTAGTTCTACTGTTCTTTCTATCTTTATTCTCTCTATTTCTTCATCTTCGAGTCTTGGTGGATTCCAAGAGCTATTGCTACTGTTTTGAGTGAAGAAGATCTGCCATCTTCTTCATTGTCCAGTTTTCAGTTCTTTAAGCTACATCAATTACTAAAGTTGGCCCATTAAGATAATTACTTATATAAATACTCAAGTGTAGATCTGAAAAGAATCGATTGTAATTCTTTTTATAGGTAGACTATCAAGTATCTGTATCACCAGTATACACCACACATCATAGTGGATGTACATCATAGTGGATGTACACAATATAAATCTTGTTGCTCTCTTGATAAGATTGTTTAGTTCTCTTCTGTGATCAGATCCAAATCTGTGTGGATCTAATCTGTTTACTGTTTTATCAATCACTGTTCATACTACAGTAGATTGTGTGATCACAGGATTGTTAGGTACCTACTGTGGGTACTTACAAACACAACTATCCATCTTAATCATCATCATTTTTTTGTGACAGATTTTAACTTTTATTTCAAAAAAAATCAAACTGTATATTAACATTTAACAAAATGCACTCTTATATTTTGATCATAAAGAAACTTCTAGATCTACTTTAGATTTAGTTCTGGAAGTTGTTAGTTTTTTTAATATACAGGTACTTTTAAGTTAATCTTATAAGCTTTTAACAAATGATTGAACTCCCTGGTAGAAACTGAAAGAAATGGGGACTGCCTTTGAGGAGGTTGCATTCAGATGTAAATATAGGGCTAATTCTAATATAGTAATATGATATCTATTTTTCTTGTGAAGGATGAAATTATTTCAAGAATCGAGGAAAGGATTGCTACTTGGACTTTTCTTCCATCTGGTATATCATTGTATTTCCTTCCTAATATCTAATTTTGCAAATGCCTAATACAATTCTGATAATTTTGCAAAATGCAAATCCTTATCTCGTAACAGAAAATGGTGAATCGATTCAAATCCTTCACTATGAAAATGGTGAAAAATATGAACCACATTATGATTTTTTCCATGATAAGGCCAACCAAGAAATCGGCGGTCATCGGATTGCGACAGTACTCATGTATCTATCTGATGTGGAAAAGGGTGGTGAGACTATATTTCCCAATGCGGAGGTAGAAAAATTCTTCTTCAAAACCTAAACCATGATTTTTTTTAATCTTCCATAATAAAATAAAAGTATTCCCTAATCCAAGAAAGTATATAGGAAAAGAATTCTCAATCAAAGGATGATACTTTTTCTGACTGTGCGAAAAGCGCTTATGCAGGTAAACAGAGTGACAACAATTTACACAATTGGATTAATAAATCATCTTAACATGGATGCCGTTCTTAGTTGTTATTGCATTGAATAATTTATGTCTTTGTTATCTTATAAATTGCAGTGAAGCCACAAAAAGGTGATGCCTTGCTTTTCTTCAGCCTTCATCCAAATGCTACAACAGATAATTTAAGTCTTCATGGAAGTTGCCCAGTATTAGAAGGTGAGAAGTGGTCCGCCACTAAATGGATTCATGTGAGATCCTTTGAAACGCCGAGTGAAGAGAAAAGGCCAGAAGGTTGTGTTGACGAGAACGAACTGTGTGCAAATTGGGCTGCTGTAGGTGAATGCATCAAGAACGCCAGATACATGGTGGGTGATGAAAGTGGTTTTGGATATTGTAGGAAGAGTTGTAAGGTATGCTAAGTATAAGATTTTGGGCTTGATGTCCAATAAAGCCTAACCTAATTACATAAAAAGGTGGAAACATGGAACCTTAAATGAAAATAAATATATACTCTCAGCAAGATTTTGTTAAGGAAATATAAGATATTTTGCACGATAATAATCAACAGTTAAATTACTTGAACGGTTATATTTCGATTTTATACATGATTTATGTTATAATTTAATAAAAATTTATACGTACAACATGGATCCATGTTAAATTTTAGATTAATAAAAATTACGTACAACATGGATACAGGTTACATCAAATTCAATGTATGGATCCATGATATTTCCATATAGCTAGTTCGAAAAAAAGAATGGACGCAACATTCATAACACATTACAACAAGCAAAACATGGCGGCAGCAGGCAGAAAATACAATGAAATGCAGCAAATGGAAGATGATAGACAGGCTAAGTTCAAGAAGTGGCAGAAGGCTTCAGGCATGGACGGAACACGGCGGAGAGCCCACAGCCACGGGTCTTTCTCTCGGTCTCGGCATTGGGACTAGCACTCTCCTGTTGCTGTGGTGTGTTGGTGGTGTTTTCTGTCGGATGCGGACGGTTCAATTCCTTCTCTGCTGCTTTTGTAACCTTTTTAAGCATCTTGGCTTTCTTCGGATCATCCCATATACGCCCCGACGATCCTGATCGCCGGAAAGAAACCGATGATCTCTGCAACGGGGTTGTCATTCCTCTTCTCAAATCTCAATTCTTATTTATTATCTATCTGAAATCTGAATTAGTGAATTGCGTTTTGGTTTTTTGGGGTTTGGCTTCCATTATGCCTCCCTCCCTTCACCGGACCACCCTTCTCTCTCACAATTTCTCCATCGTTATTTTAGATCCCCACATTTCATAGCAAATCTTTAAATATAGTTAAAATAAAAATAGACCTTGCTAATCTTTTCTTACCAAACTAACTCGATCACTAACGTACTCACTACGTTAATTAAAACTCTACCTACTTTCACTTAGCACCTGCTCTCAGCCCAACTGCTCAGGACTCCAACTTCGGTGGAAATGTGGAATGGAAACAATTTGGATGTCATGCTGATAAAAATTCTGGTGATACTAAGATTAGACCCTCGTAACGATGTTGAGGCCTTCAGAGGCTTGTGAAAGATCGAATGTCGGAAACAAACCTTGAGTTAAAATCGACCCAAAGGAGAAAAGGTTAGACCATTTGAGAGGAGTCAACCAGATCAGTTCGGTTCCACAACCAACGGTAACCTATAAGGATCCAACCGGTCGCCTAGGATCGACAAAGGAGAATCAACTCCCTTTTGGATCTACTACCTTCCAAGTGTCATGTTATCTACATTACCCTTTACATATTTTGTTTTCTTAGAATATATGTCATCCAATCAATAAATACGAATTTTAGTTAACCTTTTCAAAAAATCCGTACGATCTCATTAAAGGTTTGTTTCGACATACGTCTAGCTACTGTTACTAATGTGCTACAACAACAATATTAAACTTGTACGGTAGAGATTACCATCATCATCATCATCATTTTACTTACATTATTTTTTCCTTTCATGTTTTTCATTTCAAGCATCTAATCTTGACAACATTTTCCTATCATCCAATTTCACTCCATTCATTATCCTAATACCACCACATCCATATTACTCGATCACTCACCAACCAAGTATAACAAGTTTTAGCCATGAGTGGTAATAAATCAATCTTTGTTAATCTAAGACCTTAGAAGAGTTTTAATTCCAAATGAAGATTGCTTTTAATTAAACAAATAGAAGAAATTATACTTCCTCTAACAATAACCCTTAAAAATGTATCTTTTATTCCAGATTTTAAATTAAATTTGATTTCTTTATATAAGATTACAGAAATTATCACATGCGCTCAGCCTAGGGTGCGCACAAAAGCGCTCACCTTAGCTGAGTCGTTAGATTTTATCTTCCATTATCTGGACTGTCTTTTTATTTAGAGTTTTTTATTTTTTTTTTTGCACAAATCTCAGTGTAAATACTATTCATTTTCTCTATCCTACCTACATGTTTTTAAATCGTACCTCTACCTGCACCTACGTATGTACATTGACCTTCACTCCCTCTTTACCTTCTATCACGTACACTCTTTCATAACTTCTTTTTTTCATTTTTATTTTCCTACCTCGTTGGAACCCATTTGCGATTTTTTCTTCAACACCGGAACCCTTCGTCGAATTTCTTTTTCGTATTGTTCCTTAATTGATTTCAGCCATTTTGTCCTTGTCATTATCGTCAACTCTCTCTATATCGTAATAACATGCTTTGTTCAATTGTGATATCCAGTTTTGAGTTTTTACATGAGTAATTTTTTTATAGTAAGATGCATCTATAATGTGAGAATTCCAGGGTGAGGGAAATGTCGGAGATGTTGCTGAAAATGACAAAGATGATATAAAGCAATGCTGACCCAATTCCGACGACGATTGGCCGCAGAAGATTAGGTCAGTCGGCCGGCGGGAGGAGGATTTGAGGAAGAAGAGAATAACGGAAAAAACTAATCTTTGAATTGTGAAAATTGTATGAAGTTGAATCGAAATGATTTTAATTGTAGTTTACACATAGTATTTATAAAGTTTATAACAAACTACTTTATTACATCCCTGAGCATACTTTTATTTCAACCAAGTCCCTCGTATTGAATTATTTAATTTTTTACTTCTGGGTCGATCCAATACTCTGGGCTTTGTGTGTAAACTTTGAGTCCTTTATCCTGATTTAAAATATCAATTAGAAATAACTAATAACTTTGAGTTTAATTAACAACTGTAATTAGAGTTTATAATCTATATAACTTTTATTTGAATGATTATAACTAATAGATGAGGGATGCTCAAAGATTCCAATGAAATATTATCGATCCCATAATCTGGTAATAATCCAATCTTATATAAACAATGAAATGGTAGCAGGGCAAACAGCTGCCAATGTTGCTGCCCTGGCTGCTGTTGGTGGAGATGACGTTCTTTCGAAATGGAAATTGATGGCCGAGGAAGCCCGATATGGAGCATCAACTTCCGATTTTGGTAAAGCAATAGTTGAAAAAAGGAAGTTGGGGAGGATACCCAAGGATGGTGATGGAAACAAAAAAGGCAGTTCTACTTCTACTACATCTGGCAAGCTTTATTTCTGCTATCATTGAATTAGCAGAAATCCGATCTATTGTCTTCCTGCATTGTGATTTTCCAACGGACGGCTGTAATTCGCTTGAACAACGGACGGTCAGGATGAATTGAGGTTCTTATAAGAAGAACCTGTCTTACCTGATTTGGACCGATAATTCAATATTCCAAATTACCAGAAAAGAACGGTTAGAAATTTAGAATAGTGAATACCACACCACCTGGCACGTAAGCTGCTAGGCGCACCTAGTCTGCAGGACTGCAAGTAATAATAATAATAAAAAAAGAGAACTATTCTTCTAAGAAAAATTGAATAGGTCAGCTTGGTCAAGACCGAGGCGACGAAGACTCTCGTTCGATGAATGAAGGAAGTTTCTTCTTTCAGCCGTCAGAATCTAATCGGATGGTTCATATTCATCGGATCGATCTTCGCCCTCCGTTTGCCTTTCTTCCACTTCCTCCATTACCTTCCGCATCTTCCCTCTCCCTCTGACAAGCGCAATAACAACTTCAAGGTTGAGATTGGTGAATCCAATATGTCAAAGGCTCGGGTTTACGACGATGCAAACGTCCGTCGCCCTAGGGAGTATTGGGATTACGATTCCCTCGTCGTCCAGTGGGGGTGAGCAAAGACAACATTGAAATGATTTCTTGTTTAATAATTTGGTCGACTGCTTTTTTCTTCTTCTTTTCTTATTCTTCTTCTAAACTTGTTTCCGTGTTTATTGTTGATGAGTAATTACAAATACCATCGACAGCTCCAATAACTTACTCTCAGTTTTACACTTTTATCTGACTTCCCATTCCTATGTGCTTTTAATTTCCGTGTTTGCTTGACTTGGCTGTTACGTTTTGAGATGATTTTTGTCAATGTTGTTTATTTTAGCAATCAAGAGGATTATGAGATTGTTCGCAAAGTTGGTCGAGGGAAATACAGTGAGGTATTTGAAGGTGTGACTGCTATAAACCATGACAGCTGCATTATCAAAGTTCTTAAGCCTGTCAAGAAAAAGAAGGTACTTCAACTCTCACCAACGTCAAATTACATAGATAGAGAGATTAACTCAACTGGTTACGGTAACTATTAAGGTTGCTGAGGGTTCAGGATTCTAATCTCGCTGAGTACGTTATTTTCATTTAATTTTCACCACGATGTAACCGGTGATATATTACGTGACTCTGATATATCTATCACTCGTAGGTAATTACATAGATAGGTCATTTAGTAATTGACACTTTTTCCCCTTTACACTCTTCCATGAAATCTTCATGGTCAGTTGGTCTTCCAATGAAAGGCATAACAAATAAGATTCATTGTTCTTAAACTGGCTTTTCTATATGTTTCTACTGCTTCCTCAGTTCCTTCTTTCAAACCTCCTTGTTTATTTTAGCATGCAGTTCATTTCTTTCATTATTGACACTGAATTGCAATACTTTTCATAGAATTTTTATTATTTGATAAAGAAATTCAATAATGTTTTTTTCAAAAAAGGTAATTTATTTAGCGAATGCAAAATATTATCGTGTATGCTAATTGCTAAGTTTCGAAAAATAAAAAATATTACTAAATAACACCAAGTCACAAACAAACATATTACATATTCTTTCTACTTTGTTACAACATCTTTCTCGTGGAGGTAATTTCAGAGGCTACACAGGTTTAATTATTTCTTTATCAATTTTTGCAGATAAAGAGGGAGATTAAGATACTTCAGAATTTGTGCGGTGGTCCAAATATTGTTAAGCTTCTGGATGTTGTCAGAGACCAACATTCAAAAACACCTAGTCTTGTATTTGAATACGTAAATAGCACTGATTTCAAAGTACTGTATCCCACATTAACAGATTATGATATCCGCTACTACATTTATGAGCTTCTCAAGGTCTTTCCCTTCTTCTTCTTCTTTCCTTGACATAGTTCTAATTGACACTGCATTAAGGATTTCTAGTTTGTTAGTGTACCACTTTATATTTTGAAAAAATTAATCAATGCACAGTTCGCATTAAACAAAAAAAAACGAAATTTAATAATTGAAGTGTATGAATGCATCATTAATTTTCTAGATTACAATTGATTTAAGAAAAATGCAAATGACTTTTTTTGTAATATATAGAACTATCATTTTTGGTTTTCGTCACATTCATTCACGTTCAGGTATTTCCTTAAAAAATCATCTTTTTCTTATTAAATATTATTTTATAAGGTCTATGTTAGAATAATTAAATATCATATAATTAGTTATTCTATATCTTAATCATAAGAACAATAACGGAAAGTTGTTATTCCGTTATTGATTACAACATAGCAAATCAATTGTATAAATGTAAACAAGTATTGTCTATGAGAGGGATCGAGTTTCGACTTTCCCCCAATCATTCATTTGTTTTCACTATTATTCTATATGGGTTAATAGTTAATGCTTTATGATAATATGTACAAACTAAATAATTTTTTTTTGCAAATTGCAAGAATTTCTCTCTTTTATTGTGGATAATTGAATGTTAGCTTACAGTTTTTCTTCTTCTTATATATATCTTCAGCTTGTTTTTTCACACCCTGTTCAAGATAATTTTTGTGTTTATTTAGCTGCCTTAATAATTAAGATTCAATATAATTTTTTGCATTTGTTTGTGTTTAGTTTAGAAAGCTGACAGTATACATTATTTTATTTGACTTAACGCACAATTGCACAATGTATATCATAATTTTTTTGAAGATAGAATCATATAATTCATCAAAATATTTCCCATGCAGGCACTTGATTACTCCCACTCTCAGGGGATAATGCATCGGGATGTGAAACCACATAATGTTATGATAGATCATAATCTGAGAAAGCTTCGACTGATTGACTGGGGATTAGCTGAGTTTTATCATCCTGGTAAAGAATACAATGTCCGTGTTGCATCTAGGTAATCAAAGCGATGAAAATCTTAATGGGCATGCTTGAGCTTATCTATATTCTTGCCAAAATTATTATTTTGTTTGGCTCAACTAACTGTTTCAGTTTCCAGTTTCCTAAAAATTTTGTATCTGTTTTCAGATACTTCAAGGGGCCGGAACTGCTTTCTGATTTGCAAGATTATGATTATTCATTGGATATGTGGAGCCTTGGGTGCATGTTTGCTGGAATGGTAATTTCCTCATGACTTCATCTGGCATAACAAAAGCTAATAACATTGTTTACTAGTAAAAACCAATAAAAAACAGTGTTAAATTTTTTTGTTTCTACTTTGTAACAGATATTTCGCAAGGAACCTTTCTTTTATGGCCATGACAATCGTGATCAGCTTGTTAAAATTGCAAGGGTAATCACCGATTCTGGAAATTGCTGATAATTGGATATAAAAATTTCATTTATATTTTTGCCATCTTCGATGTTGATATTTTTATGTGCTTTGAATCCATATGGTGGTAGAATATATTCTTTTACGAAAAAAAGAACCCTTTAATGTTTATTCACATATATCCTTTTGATCATATGTATACACTCTCTTGATGTGGATACTTGAGTTGTAATAAAGTTATTCTCCCTAGGTGCTTGGAACTGAAGAACTACATGCATATTTGAATAAGTATGAGCTGCAACTTGACCCTCAGCTTGAGGCTCTTGTCGGGAGGTAATATTTTGATATCAAATTTTTCTATTTTACGATTGATATTCAAATGATTGCCAGTTGCCACTCTTAAAAGTTGGAAACAGATGATTCAGTTTTCAAAGTTTTTTTTGGGATAAGAAGTAAATTTTATTGTCTAAGTTTTTTGGTTTGCAGGCACAGCAGAAAAATATGGTCTAAATTCGTGAACTCAGAGAATCAGCACCTGATTTCTTTGGAGGTGTTTTGCAATTTAGTTGGTCTTGTTTTGTTTTTTTCCTTGTTTAATGTGAGTTATGACTCAATATTCTGGATTTGCAGGCATTGGACTTTCTTGACAAGCTTCTTCGTTATGATCCTGAGGACAGACTTACTGCACGTGAAGCAATGGTAATTTAGCATGCTTACACAAAATATAATGAATGAATGATAAATTGTTAATGTAAATATGAAATATTGTGTGTAGGCACACCCATACTTTTTTCAAGTGAAAGGTGCAGAAAACAGTAGGATGCGTATCCCATAGACGATAGTAAAGGTGCAGTAATATGGAGATTTGAATTGTTTGATATGTTCTTCATTGCCAATTTGCCATTGGTCGTTGCGGCATTGGATTGCTTGCTTGGTAGTTTATTTGATATCATAAATAAAAACAAAACAAAACAAATGCATTGTATATATTAGAAAACATGAGGAAAGTCGAACAAGAGTGAAAGTGATATAATAATGTTAGAATGGTGTGGTTTGACTGTTTGAATGAGGTTTTTTTTAATCATCGCCGTTGGTTTATTTCAATTGAAAATTTCTAATTCATTTCCTGACCGTCCATAAATCATAGAAGCAAACTAATTTTATGATTGAAAAACGTTGGTTGTTGCCTGCCTGTGATAATGGGATCCATATTTGAATTAATGCAAAATGAATGTAGCTATTAAATAGATTTATAGAGAGAGAGAGCCTGAAAATGTGACAATTAATGTACCTACCTCCGGTGATAGATCAAAAATTCGGAGTCATATAATATATCACCAGTTATGAAAATGAAATGAAAATTACGTACACAATGATATTAAAATCATGAATTCTCACATAATTCTATATGTAAAGAGAGATATATAATATATCATCGAATAAATCATCGTACAAATGAAAATTAACTCAACTGATCACAATAACTATTAACATTGTTAATCTGACTGTGTATGTATAAGTAAATAAAAATTAAAGTATTTAATAAATTGTGTAAGCATTTTTAATTTTGTAAATAGGTATCTTAAAAAAAATAATAATAAATAAATAAAAAAGTTGAGTGAGATCGATCCAACATATTTCAATTTCCAAAGCTTGCGAGACCCATAACCCAAGTGTTTTATCGTACGATTTCCAGCTCAAACACAACCGAGCACCGTCCTTTCATCTTTTATTTAATATTTATTTATTACTCCCTCGATCTTCTTTCTATAAATAATAAAAAAACCCTCCCATGTCTTCCAATTCCGGCCACCAAACCATGAGAACTACCACACTGATTCTCCTCCTCTTCCTCCTCCTCATCCTCGTCCCCTCATTCTCCATCCAAGCAGCTTCGTCTCCTGGTTAGCCTTTTCATTTATTTATTTTGTAATTTGTAATTCTTGAGTATTGAGACTAGATCGATTTACGTGTATCAATTATCCAACTGCAGGTTTTTGCTCCAGCAAGTGCAAAAAGAGGTGCTCGTTGGCAGGATTTATGGATCGGTGCCTCCTCTACTGCGGCGTGTGCTGCAGTAAGTGCCACTGTGTTCCGTCCGGAACATATGGGAACAGGGACGAGTGCCCTTGCTACAGAGACATGCTCAATTCCAAGAAGAAACAAAAGTGTCCTTAATCTCAATATTTAATATTGCCGATCGGATCTTCAAAATTGAAATGCACGCACGTTACTAGGCTACTAGCTCTGTTCTGTTTTTTTTAGGCATTCTTCCTTTCCTCAGATCCAGACATGTTTGTCGTCGGTCCCCCATGCATTCTGTATCTTTCATCTTATTTTGCACGTCTTCTCTTCTGATTGCTCCGATGTTCCATCCTATCTTATCAAAGTGTGATTATCTTTGTCGGTGGTCTTGGTGTCTAGTTCCAAAATATTGTGGTAATTTTGAAAAATGAGAAATCATGTTGTGTTTGCACACATTTACTTTAGAAACACCTATACCTCTAGACGATTTACCAAGACCATAATACCTACACAACAAGATTAAAATCCTTCAACAACATCATAATTAGTTAAACTAATCTTCTGTGCTACTGATAGAATCTTTAACCTATAGAAAATCTCAATTACTAGAATCGAGTTCACCTAAAGATTGAGGTTGCTTCGGATCTGGAGTTTTTAACCCTGATATCCAAGGCAAAGCACAGCGGGGGTTAAATTATCCAGTCGAGTACTTGATACGGAAGACAATCGAGCTTGCCACAAGATCCCATATACGATGATCCTGATGTGATGGTAGCAGAAGGATTGTTGGAAGATGAATGGAATGAGAATTAAGGTGAGATGATGTAAGAAATGATTAGGAAATTACTTCATTACCTAGTTCCATGAAAATTACATCACTTTGGGAATTAAATTTAAAACAAGGGTTACTAATAAAATGATCCAAATTAAATTGTGGTTAGCTTGATATTCCATAAACGATTTCCCTCTTATTTATAAATTTCTTAGATGACCACATTGAATAACGTTACAACAAAAGTTTGGTATTTGACGAACTATTCGGTTCGTTCCCGGTTCAGTTCAAGTTATTATTTATATTATTTATTTAACATTTTAATTATATTTTATTATTTTATATTTATATTAGAAACTTATATTATATAATTTTTTATTACAAATTTATATATTTTATAATTTGTGTATATCTTTGTAATTTTTCATTAATATAGTATATTAATACTTGTTTTTAATCAGCAAGAAAAAAAAGATAACTAATGATTGACTCAACAAAAGAAAATAGAATATAAACAATGTTTTTTTATTGTTTATTTTTTAAAGATGGTCAGATAGACATTTTTTTTTTAATGTTTATTTTTAGGATACTGTAAAAAAATTTAGTATTCGACGAACTTAGTAAATGGTCTTTGCAGTTTTCACCATACCAAAGATGACCAGCCTATTAGACGGTCGATCCACTCCTGGTCGGTCGCCTATTAGACGGGTGGCGACCGACCATTTCAGAAGTAATCGACCTCAATTTTAGTATAAGTTATAATCACAAGTATACCATCAAAGAGACCAAGACCAAATAGGTTTAAAGCCCAACCTGGTCCGTTTATATCATTATCCGCCTCTTGCTTGCACAATTGCACTTCTCTCTGTCTCTCTGCGTTTCTTTCCTCATGGCGACCTCCCTTCTCGACGTATCGCCCCCCAAAATTTACCACGGTGCTTCTTCCCTCGATCGTATATCTTGCTTCCCGAGGCCTTCTAACCCTCTACTCTACTCTCTCCCACTTCCTTCTCGTCGGGATAACAGACGGAAGAGAACGCTTGTGTGGACTTGCCACTCCTCCAACCCGCCCACCTTCGATCACATACCCAAGCAGTTTCGTCAGGAAAATCTCAAAGATGGATGTCAGTTTCGTTATTGTTTTTAATTCCCGTTTTTTATTTATTTACTGCAGTCATACACTACTGTCACAACCAACCGATTGCCGATTCAATCTTTTTTTTTACCTTGTTGTCAATTCTCAACATCATAACCCATAAATCCATTGACAGATTATATTAAAGATTTAAAGGTTGTGTCGATTTTCAACATGCAGTATCAAATTCCAAATTAACAGTGATTGGTTTTCTCCATTTACTCTTAACAGTGTTGGACAATTTCAAAACTGCTCCAAGGTACTTTTATGGTCTCTCACCATCACAAATGGATATGTTCATGACTGAAGACAACCCTATTGCTCGTAAATCACAAACTGTCACTGAGGTTCAAATTTCCTCCGTTTAATATTTCAATTGCCTGCCTACTGCCTAGCCAGGGTTTTGTAGTTAAGCATCAGTTACTTCATAATGTGTATTTGACAAATAATCTCAGTGTTTTTCGGAAATTGATGGAAAGCTCAAAATATCAATATTTTTCGTATTGTAACAGGAAACCATCTCATCTGCAAGGAACTATCTTGATAATGGTGGGATGTACAGCATGTCAGGCACAGATAGGGGACAACCAAAGTTCAGTATGAGTGCAACCATGTATCGTGGGGGTGGAAGAGGAGGAATTGGTAGACCAAGATCTGCTCCTCCGGATTTACCTTCCTTACTTTTAGATGCACGGATTATCTACTTGGGAATGCCTGTATGACACGTCTTCTCGAATTGAATTTACCCAAAATATTCCATGATACATCTGATGATGTATAAATGGCCATGCACCTTTCACTCATTTTTCATTTTGATGTTTTCAGATTGTTCCAGCAGTCACCGAGCTTCTTGTTGCACAACTTATGTGGTTGGATTATGATAATCCTGCAAAACCAATATACTTATATATCAATTCATCTGGTACCCAGGTACACCTTAAATTATCAACATAATACATTATTTGTAGGGGGAAATTAAAAAATATGTCACCTTATTTGATAATTTTTTGAAAAAAACACACATTATTTGGGTAATATCCAAAAGCAGCATGCTATTTTTTTATTTGCAAAAAATACCAACCTTAACTATTTGTTTAATCCTTTCAATGTGACTAATCCACCCAATAAATTGTAAACCCAAAAATATCCAAGAGTAACCTGTTTTGGTTCAAGCGTTTAACAAATAAGGTGACATTCTTTGGGATTTGGTAAATATGATGACGTTTGATATTTTTCTCTTTTTTGACATTTCCAAGAATTTTTATTATAAATTAATTAATTTTTGCATTGATTGATTGGTTCAAATAGAATGAGAAGAATGAGACAGTTGGATCTGAAACTGAAGCATATGGAATTGCAGACACAATGGCTGTAAGAATTCTTATTATTAAGTATTCGTGTTATTGTTAATGGAGCTTTTAATCAAATGAGATTTTGTGAGAAAATATCAGTCATTATCTACCACACGTCTACACTGTGCAGTTGATTCAACACTTTAATGGGTTACTGCTCCAATTTTTCATGATCAAGAACCTCGAAGCAGAAAATCTGTTTTAGTTAGATTTTAGCTTTAAACTTCAGTCCCTAGTTATTAATTTGTTATTACTTACTAAAAGGAGGTGAATAGGGGTGAGAACGGGGCACGGAACAGGACGGGCTGACCTTGAGAAAAACATGTCCCGTCCTGGACCCGCTCTTCGGAGTGGGGCACAGGATGACCCGCCCTGCAGAGATATATAGAAAAAATAAAATTTTAAATAAAATTAATTACTTTAATTTTAATACTTTAAATTATTTTAGATTTATAATATATAAAAGTTAAGACTATCTACTATCTAGTATTTAAGTTGTATTATATAATATAATATAATATAATATAATATATTATATTATATTATATTTAATATAATAATAATATTAAAAATAATAAATTATTTTTATTTTACAATGAGGCGACCGCACGGGTTTTAGGCCGTCCGAGACCTGTCCCGAAATTAGAACGAGGTACGGGACAGTGGGGGAATAAATATTTTCTGGGCAAATCCCGGCCCGTTCCCACTGGGACATGGAACCTGTTCTCACTCCTAGAGGTGATAACTGGTTTCTTTTAGACGGTTACCATCAATGTGGTAAGGAACAATAGCATTTTATCTTCATATACCTATTTAAATCGTTGATTTTGGTAATCAATTTCGTCATTTGTAATTGCCTATATTGTTATCCTTTCAGTATTGCAAATCCAAAGTGTACACAGTAAATTGTGGCATGGCATATGGTCAGGCAGCAATGTTGCTATCTCTTGGTGACAAGGGTTTCCGTGCATTGCAGCCTAATTCTTCCAGTATGTATATAATATTCTTATTATCTATCCAATGTTTTAGAGATTCATGACTACAGCTGAAAGAATAAAATTGTCACTAAAATATAATCTTGCAGCAAAGCTTTATCTTCCAAAAGTGAATAGATCAAGTGGTTCTGCAATTGATATGTGGATCAAGGTCTCCATCTTATTTTAATTGTTAACGATCCACTAATCCAGTTCTTTGATGACTTTTGAATGACAACCAAGATTAAATTTGCAGGCAAAAGAGCTCGATTCTAACTCTGAATATTACTTAGAGTTGTTAGCCAAAGGGATTGGAAAACCAAAAGAAGAAATTGAGAATGATATTCAACGTCCAAAATACTTCCAGGCAGAGGAAGCAATTGCATATGGGATTGCAGATAAGATAATTAATTCCAGAGAGTCTGCTTTTGAGAAAAGGGTAAATAATTATTTACTTGATTGAAGAAAAAATCCCTTTAATGACATTTTCTATTTTATTTTTCTTCCTTAAATAACCTGGTATTTTAAACTCTACCTATCCAGAATTATGATGAAATGCTAGCTCAGTCAAGGGCTTCTAGAGCGTCTGCACGAGGTGGCCTGGAATCATCTCCCTCGGGATTCAGTTAGTTGTGAAAGAGTTGTAAATTTGGAGAAAAATGACGTGCAATCGATATGATTTTACCTACCAATGACTTTATTTTAATCTTCTCTCTTCTATTCTCAAATGTGTAGCTTAGAAAGGAGGATAGTAGTGAATGTTCAATTTAGAGTTCCCGACTTCCAGTACTGTTATTATTAAATACAGAATTGCGCTCTTATTAAATATATGTATCATGTAGTATATTGCTATAAAAGCCGAAAGGGTTGTTTAACAATAACTAGGGATCAAACAATGATGAATTTTTTTTTACTTTTTTTGAAATTCAGTTCAGAAGGGACTTGGCCACTTGGGTATCTCTAGGTTGGGGATCGAATCCTTGGTAGATGTCCATTAATAACAAACGATGTTGCAAAAGGTTAGGATTAGGAACAATGACTATAATCTGGGACATTTATTTCCTTTCATTAAATGTTTTTTTAATAATGTCGAAGACTTCAGGTTTAGTAGTAGTGTTGTTTGTGAATGAGTTTTAATTTTCTGTTTATATTAGTAAAAATTGGATAAGATCCCTTTCATCTCTAATGAAAATTTACCTTCAACCTTCATAAAAAAAAGACTTGAGATTGAAAAGGTTATGGTTTAACTGGTTTTGGTATAAAAGTAACAATTGTAGACATTTTTTTGAATTAAACAATTGTAAACATGTGAATGAATTTTTACTCCTAAAAAATGATCAGAATGTAAATAAAAGAAACAAACGCACCCAATGTAACTATGCAAGTTCTAAATAACAAATACCCATTGAGATTTGAGAATAGAATCAGACTCTTACAAACTTTTAGTGCCATAAGAAAGACCACTAAATCTATTCCTAATTTGTTAGTTCCTTAGACAAACTCAATCAAATAGAAGAAATTGAATTAAATATCTTCCAACGTCTAGTAAGTTAATATATTCAATACAGTCAATAGCTGAATGACATATCAACATACCAAACCGGACTTCGGAACATGATTTCTCACCATCCCATTAATTTCTTTTTGGAGCTCAGCAGCTAAGATCAGTAGCTCTACCATTTCAAATCCAGCAGTGGAGACAGGATCCAACTTTTCATTTTGTGATGCTTCACAAACATCACTTAACTTATCAGGATTTTCACTTTTAGACGAATCACATAACTCAGCTGACCAACTCAGTGGGAGAGAACAGATCAGAACCTCTTTCAAATTGTGTGCTTCAAGCAGTATATCTTCCAATGTCTTTGCTTCACTTTCAACCCAACAGTTCGGTGTTACATCATTTCTTGCCTGCATATTATGGCATCACAGAACCATGTACAAAAAAGGTCACAGAACCATCCATAACATCACTGTCTGTCAACCGTATTTTTCTAATGAATACACCACATCAATAATTGTATAATCATATAATGTAATATTTTTCCATTTCCCTTTCCCTTTCTTTAGAAATAAAATAAATAAATAAATAAGCTCAAATCAAACTGTTAATAAAATCAAACAACCTTTAGAATTGAAGTTCGTAGCTTGTTAATTGAAAAGTTCAGATGCTCCATACTTAAAATGGTTTCATCATGGCTGTCATTTTCGATTTTCAAACTGCATCTAGATATTTTAAGAGCATAACACGTTATTTGACATGAAGGAAAAACTAGTGTTAAGAAGGAAAAACACGTATTGACCATGGAATGTAAAACAGATATATCAATGGATCCATCATTTTTTAATAAAAATATCCAGTAAAGACCCTTTTTACTCCACGCACCTTGCTAAGTCAATGGGGAGGTTTTTCTTTATTGAAGCACGTCTTTCATTGGAACTTACATGAACAGCCGTTTCATTTCCAACAAAATTTTCTCCAATCCAGTGCTTCTTGTATGCTTTCTTCCAAAAATCTTTCAATTTACTACCATCACGTTGGGAGTAAATATCTTTGATAAGATTGCTGGCTACATTATTTCCACGTTTCCATCCACAATTACAATTTCTGCACAGGTGTCACAATGACGGGAAACAAGTTCATGTCATGATTAATAACAAAAAGGTGAAAAAGTGAACAAAACATATGAAAGAGCCACGGTTGGAAAAAAAAAATAATACTCTTGTTGCAGTTCCAATTCCCTTTTTAAGTTTGCCAATTCCATTAGCACTTGCACTTTTTCATTAGTTACCTAAATGATAAGATAAATGTTAACCATATAACATTTTTCTTGGAAATTTCACAACACATGACAGACCCAGTATCTATGCAAACACAAAAGCAACTCATGAAAGCTATTAAAAAATAGTACATGCCATTTTGAGTATAAATGCACACACGCTGATATCCAATCCGGGATGGATTGAGACACCAAAGTAAATCAGGCAGGCGGTTGAGAAGGATAGGGCTGTGGATCCCTAGATCGGGCCTCACCATGTAATTTAAGAATGAAATGTCTATTTGATGAACATTCTAATTTAGAGGTCCCAAAAACAAATCCAAATGTGAAACGAGGGAAATCATCCACATGGAGATCACTAACTCCACTCTTCAGAAGGGATGTATCTGAAGCTTTGGAAATAAGATTCTTTACAAATAAATTAACTTGTCTTCTATTGATGACTTCTTCCTATTTTTAGTGTTTCCCCTTAAGTTTGGTCGATCATGAGCTCAACCTAGTTGACTGACCTAATTGCTAGGTCTTTTATGGATTGAAATAGAGTATATGAGAAAGGAGGGAGATCCGCCTCACAAATCACCTGTGGGTCAATTAGCCTAATTGGATCCCATGTGATTCACGATCAAGAAATCTCAATCGACTGATCCTAATTAGGCCACAAAATGTGTCAATCAAATTCGACACTGATAAGGACCAACTCATCAGTGCATAAATTGCATTTGCAATCAAGAGATGATAAAATAACCAGCTAATTTTATGAAAAATTACTTGAAACAAATTTTTCTGCATGTCCTCTATCTTTCTCTGAAGTATTCCATTCACATTCCTCTCTAATAAATGTCTTTCTTCCTGCTGTGAAAGAAGTAACAATGCAGAAACCTGGATATAAATCAAAATCATTTTAAATTTTAAATCGAAATATAGTGATAAAAAATACAACTTATTAAAGAGAACACTGAAGTTTAAATTGGTTTATAATCATGTGAAATCAATAGACAAATAAACATACAATACCTTCTCTTTCAGAGCTAGTGCAAGAACATCTGGATAGTCAGACGTGTCAACAGTAACAGTACTCAATCTTTCATGGGAAATCATCTGTGAAAGAATGAAGAGGAAAGAATCAAAAGATATATGATTGGGGAGAAAGTGCCTGTGTGTGCATCCTAAAGCCAATTGAAAAATATATTATATTGAAATCCGAATATCCAGTTGGTTGATGACTGACCCCTAATTAAACCCTTCATATAGACTCCCTTGTATAATAATGTATTTCTTACGGATGATGTTGGAGGATCAGTATGGCCTATTGTCGTCATTTGACCTTTACATAATGCATATAGAAGTGATTGCCTGATTGGTATTAAGTGGAGATGATATAAATGCAACATGTAAGACTGTCTTTAGCAAAAAATGTATTGACTAGAAATGCAAAGTAATCATCACATATAGGAAATTTAGCATGAAATTATCAATTTATTATAACTAATGTTCCAAAGGAAGAATCATTTGTAGTTTTGTAGATAGATTTGAGATAGCAGGACATTGTGAATCGTGATGCGTAACAAGATCACTGAGAAAATAAAAAATAAAATTGGGACAAAAGTGCATGATTTAAGGAACAATTATTTATATTGGTGAATCGTGATGCAATAACAAGATCACTGAGGAAATAAAAAAAATAAAATAGGGACAAAAGTGCATGATTTAAGAAACAATTATTTATATTTGTGAATAATAAACAATTTATAATTTTTATGGATAATGAGCAGAATTAAAAGAAACTGTCATGCAATGGGCTATACCTTCCACATGCTATACAAATAATACGACAATTTGTGTTAAACTGATTTACAAGATTTATAATAGAGGTATATAAATAAGAGCGTAAGAATTATACCTTTCTAGATTCATCTGAATCAATACTGTTACTTTTATCGATCTGAATATCTCCAATTTTCTGTTCCATGGTATTATCATATTGTCTGATTTTATCATTCACTTCCATAAGTGACGACTTTATTTGAATACTTTGTTCTTCCAAACAACTCAAGATTTCAACCTTAACACGTCTATGAAAATCATGCAAACCCAACAAGCCTTTTGTCAAGGTAGAATCCAACTCCACCTAGATACGGACCAAAAAAATATCATGTAAATTAGTAACGCAACGCAAACTGGCCTTGATAGCCCCTGATTTTTGGTAACTTATATCTTACTAGTTTTTTCTCCAAAGACTGGACCTTTCTTTTTAAATATTGCTCAATTTCCAATCCCTTGACAACAAAAATACATATGATATGAGCAGTTGGAACCTCAGGAAAAAGTTTGAGTAAAATAGAACAATGTATAGTGTATCATGCTCTATTGTTTTTACATCAAATTATTACCATTTTCATTTTGCTGTGATGATGTTCCATGGAATTTCTCATTTTCTGTAATTCGCTCTCTAAAAAAATCTGTAAAAAGTAAAAGATTTTCATATTTTATATTATTCATTTATGAAAAAGAAACATTGATCATGCAAATTTATGCAATGCATTAAATATGCATGATTCTTTGCAGAGCATCAAACCAAGTGTAATTATAAACCAATCAGTGTAACAATATCGAAAATCTCTATAAGTCTATATAAACAAACTCTTAGTAAAAAAGATCTTTAACAAATTTGATTCTATAAATATGGACTGAAATCCATAACATGATCCTTTACTTACACACAATATGATATGCATAAGTCTATAACAAAAAACTTAACATGATACTACAAAAATAAAGCAGCAATGTCAAAATATGAACTGATGAAGAAAAAAAGGGAAAATGCATCACTTTTTCAAAAGCAACAATTAAATTTAATAAAACAGCTGAAACTTTCTAAGAGATATTTTATATACAATGTACTTATGCGTGGAAGATTCCCCATCCTCTTCAAAAATCCACATCTCTGAAGAATCGTCCAAAAGGCGTGAGCATTTTTCCTCCCAATTTTCAGAAAGAAAGTACCCAACAGTTTCTTCTCGGATCTTGCAAAATTTAGAAACAACCTTGACCAAAGAAAAATGAAATAGAGAAAAAATGTCAAAGGAAAATAAATTGCATAAAATTAAAATGGTTAAAAAAAAGGGACAATAGTGAATTGAAAGTTTCAACTAAATTAAGCGAAGGAAATTCACTGTATTTAAAAATTTACCTTTTCAAGAGGAAGAATTCTTTCCTTTATAGTTAGAAATTCTATTCCTAAAGCACTGTTATCTTTCCAAAGATCAGCACAAGCAGATTCAAGCTCCTTGATCCTGATAAAATAAATCAGAAAGATGCATAACTTGAAAAATGGAACTATGCCGTCAGTTAATTTGAATAGATAGATTAATTAAAATAAAATGATTTCCATTACATTTCATCAATTTCAAGCTTAAAGAATACATTAAGTCAAAACTATGTTTGACCAAGCATGGCCAACTGATTTATCAATATAATCGTAAAACATTCACAAGATAACATGGAAGGAACAAAGTATGCAGTTTAGGGTAATCATTAAAATACAACACCATTGATTTCATATTCTTAGATTATGCCTAACACAACTTATTTGAAAGAATTTACCCGTCAACAAACAAATGATTTTAAAGATGAGGTGTGTATTGTCTTTATCATTCAGAAAGTTAGATGTGACAAAATATTAGCAAAAAAATAATATTTCTACGACAATTTTTTTAAACAAAAATACCTATATTCAGAATCAATTAATTTCTGTGGAATACTCTCCATTTGCTCCTTGGCCATCTCATACTGTTGTAAGAAACAACGAATATCTTACATTTTAGTAAGAAGATAGTGGAAATATACAGAGATTACAGAGATTTGCATATGAAATATAGTTTTTGAAACCTCCATCACAGCACGATCCCTTTCAGAGAATGCAGCAGCTATGCAACCTTGGAAAAACTTGACCTGTTTTCCCAATTCTGCATTCTAAAATAACCAACATCCACTTTACTCTAAATTCATTATTATTTTAGTAAATTTAATTATTTAAATCATTGAAGGTGTGAATGTAAAATACCTTTGCTGCTTCTTCTCTGCATAAATCATCCAATCGACTCTACAAATATAAAAAGAAAACAGGGCAGAAGTACTTAGCCAATGGGATGGTATAATTTAAAAATGATAGGTGAATGGGTTATGAAATAAATAACTGAGGTCTGACTTTCATTCTGTAAGATTCTGAGATTTCCTCCTGTAAATTCTGGTTATCTCTAGAATATGCAGCTATCTTTTTCTTTAAACTGTTGATTTCCTGTTCCAGATCTGCATTCCTGATAGGATTAAAATTATAATCTTGAATTGTCTAAAAAAAGAACATGTTAATTGGTGACATGAGATCGAAACACATTGCAAGGATCGCAACCTTTGAAGATGTATCCGTGTTGCCACACCAAGAAAACCAGGATCAACTTGCTTCAAACATATGCTCTCGATATCCTTCCTAAGTTGGTCACGTTCTACAAAAGAGAAAAAGTGTTATTTGGCTAATTTCATTTTAAAGAATTAGTGTGTTAGTACTTAGTAATGAATCAGTGTAAATTTTTTCTTGTAATTTGAAAAACCATAAGATAGCTTAATAATTAATATTGATTAAAATCCACAAGAAATTTATTGATGCATTTCGATATTTTCTATGTAAAAAGAAACACTGCACTACTGGACTTGGAACAGACATCCTAAGATTCCTTAATACCTAGAACAGGCGAATACGAACACTAAACACGATACTGACAATCAATCATCAGGCCAACTAGTAAAGGGATTGATTAGTGATTTACTAATAACATAAAGAGGATTTTTTTTTGAGAATAGATGGAGAGGAAAAGGCCTAAAAAAAAGTTTTGAAAATCGAACACGCAAAGGATTCGAGCGAACATGCAACACCTTGTTCGAGTTGTTGAATACGAAAAGACGCCGATCTCCCGTCGATGTCGGCGCTACTACTTGTGCTTCGATCGTCCATCCTTATCAGTTATTGGGAAGAAGAAGAAGAAGGGAAAGATCCGATTAATTAATATTTGTATAGATTCATGTCGGAGTAGACGAGCAAACTCTCGTGGAGAATGATTTGGTTGGATGTTTAGAAGATTTTGAGACAGACGATAGAGATCAGTCTGACGGATGAAGACGGAGCTAGAGGAAAGCGATCGATGTAGCTAGAAGAATTGAATTCTTAGAATGATGAGGAAAGATGCGAATGAACCCGAGTATGCGATCACGTGAGAGAGAGAAAAAAAAATTTAGGCACGTGAGGCAACCTGACCAAGTAAGCACTGGCCAAGCTATTTTTTTTTAAAGTTGATTTAAGATTAAAATAAAATAAAAAGATTACAAGACTACAATAAGAAAATAAATAACTAAAAGTACGAAAAAATATACGGAATAGATATAATTTGTTAATCATCGATTTGTAGGTCAGTAACCAATAACGAGATTTCCTCCCATTTTCTGATAGCTGTATCTTCCAAACTTAACTTGTGCGATTTTTTTATATAGGCGGTGGTCATAGATGATAGTCAAATCTCGTATAAATTTCCTTGCGATGACTTTAACCGGACGAGAGAGTCCTTCCTTATATCGTAGATTCCTCTCCTTCCAAAGATGTCATATATATATATTGCAAGTGTATTTCAATGTAAACCCAGCATGGTTCTGACCTCTTGAATTTGGATATCCTTTCTATGATATCACTCACCCTTATGTCTCCTTGCTTTATCGCTGTAATACCCATAGTCTTCTATAGAGCATAGTCTGTCGATCGTGTAAATTTATTTCAAAGAGTCTAGCTGAAGTCGCAATTGAAAAATAGGTGGGTTGTCGTTTCCTCAGTTGCGTCGCATAAGACACACTTTGCTGGCACCACTACCCCCTAATTTCTCAATTTGTCGAATGTTTTTAGCTTTCTCCATCTCAATCTCCATAAGCAGAAGGCCATCTTAGATTATTTTTTGGTAAAGTTATGATAAATACACATGTCAAAGGGAAGTAGTATTACATGATATGCTAGAGAGACTGAATAATGAAGATAGAAGAAAGGAAGAAGCAACCATGGACATACCTGGAGAGGAATAGCAGATCTGAGAGGAGGTATCGATGGAAGCTGATGGAGAAGAGGAAGAACAGAACTTGCAAAAGTTAGATGAAGTGTTGGAGTCAAACAAAGAAAGTACATCTGAAAACATTGGTAGGGGTAAAAGGGTAAATGTTCAACCTATTAAATTTAAAGATTATGTTATTTTAAAATAGAAAGTAGTGTTATTATTTTATAGGCCCAGCCCGTTGGCCAAGACTATTTAAACTTTGTAAACCTTAATTTTAGGGTATCATTTTTATTTTCCTCAATAAGCATGACTTATGAAGCTTAGGACACGGTCCTGCAGCAAATTCTCTTCTCCTCTGTGACTAAATTTCTGGTTACTATAGCAAGCTCGTTTTTGGGGGGTTGCTGCCTTAACATTTGGTGTTTTCAATCGGACTGCTTTGAAAGAAGATCGTCGGGAACGACGTTAATTCATTCAAAAAAAAAACTCTCCAAGATTTGATCTAGATCTATACTAGATCTACAGCAGAGACGTATCTAAACTCAATTTTTCAGTTATTCTTATATTAATTTGTACTATTCTCGGATCTCAGGAAAAAAAAATCAAAGGAAAGGATTAATTAGGACACGGTCGAGAACGACTTAAATTATTTCAAAAATCTTCCAAGAGTTGATCTAGCTCTAGACCTAGATCTAGATAAGGGACGTAATCTCATCCTTATTGCTTTCGATTAAATTTTTATTGAGATCGGAAATTTTGTTAACAGAATGACATCGCCAGAAGAAATAGTGGCAACATTGAGGAAGAAATTCGAATTTGATGCTGAAGAAAACAAAAAATCTTTTGCAAGGCTGAATGAGATGATGACAAAGATTGGGGCTACCGTTCTAGATTTAACAAAAATAATTAATGATGGTGCTTCATCATCTTCAGATATTCAGATTGGGTCCAACTGTTTCGGTCGCGATAATCAACAAAAAAAAACATTCACACAAAAATGCCAAAGTTCAATGGGAAAAATGTGGAACGCTGGATTTATCAAGTAAAAAGATATTTCCGTTATCATGGGATACCTGATGAGGAAAGAATAGTGCAAGTAACAATGAATATGGAGGACGAAGCTGTAGATTGGATGGTCTAGATGGAGGATGAAGGTAAACTGAATTCATGGGCAGAGTTTTTGGAAGATATTCAAAGGCGGTTCGGGAGCAGCCCGTATGATTTACCAACTGGACGTCTTGGCAGGCTGGTGCAGACAAGTTCAGTTAGGGAATATCAAAGTAAATTCGAAGCTCTAGCGACTAAAGTAAGAGGCGTTTCGGAGGAGACAAAAAGGCAGATGTATATCACTGGATTGAAACCCGAAATTCGGAAGGAATTGGTGAAAGCAAGACCGGAAGGCATTTCAGAAGCTTTCGCTTTAGCAACTGTTTGTGAAGGTGAGGAAGAAATTCAACATGGCAACAAACAGATTACATTATGGGAAAAACAAAGAAGCAATTATGTACCTCCGCATAAGCGTATCGTCGATAGCGAAACGAACAAAAATCCATTGATCAGAACAAGACTAACACCGGAAGAAATGAAAGCTCGAAGAGAGAAGAACCTTTGCTACAATTGCGATGAAAAATGGGTTCGTGGCCATAAGTGTAAATGACGTCTATTCAGATTATCTACCGAGGGAGATGATCGTGTCCCTTTAGAAAGGTGGCCGATCTCCTCTCTACCCTAGTATGATCTCAAGTATATTACACGTATGTCTCAAATGTTATTACAAGTACAATCCCCCCTTTTACACTTCACCCCTAGGGGTATTTATACAACTTCCTAACGGGTTCCGGGTCCCATGCTTTCGGATTAGGAACCGATACGATGGATCCGATACACTTGGGACGCCTTCTTTGGGATGTTAACTGCTCGAGCTAATGGGTCTTTCCAGTCGGTCGGCCAAATGTTCGTAGGGCTGATGGGGCCGTCCGGACCATTCGAACAGGTTAACGCCCTCGGAATGACTTGGGCTTTCCTCTATTCGTCTTGCTGGGCTTAGGCTTCTTCGCGGGCCTGGGCTGGTAACTTGGGGGTACCATCAGGAGATATGCTCATCGAGGTTAATGAGGAAGAATATGATGATGTGGAAGAATTCAAAGATGCCATGGATAACATACAATCAACGGAAGTATCAAGGATTAGTTTGTATGCTATGAATGGTCAACCGGATCCAGAGACAATTAGGTTGATTGGTTCGATTGCTGGACAAAGAGTTTTTGTTTTATCGACTCAGGATCATCGCATAATTTTGTCCAAACGGAGGTTGCAAAAAGACTTAAATTGGTAGTATCACTGATTAAAGAATTTACCGTTGCAGAAGTGGGGAACAAATAGGTTGTTCTACAGTATCCAGAGGTGTAGAAATCAAAATCCAAGGCACCGCTATTACAACAGATTTATTTAATTTACAGCTAGAAGATGCAAATATCGTTCTGAGAGTTCAATGGATGAGATCAATTGGTAAAATAATGACAGATTATTCTGACCTGTCAATAGAATTTATGTTACAAAATCAGTTGGTACACTGGAAAAGCAATCCTGTTATTGAAGAGGAAATATTATCTTCAAGAGAATTAAGAAAATTAACAAAGCATATTCCTCGATGATATTTATATTGATTTGAGATAATTCAAAATGACAACAAATCTGTGGAAAAGGGAAAGAATGATAAATTATCGGTGGAGGTTGAAGATTTACTATGCAAATATAGAGAGATATTTGAGGAACCCACTGAGCTACCTCCAGAAAGAATTCAAAATCATAGAATTCATATTAATCCGGGTGCGAAACCTGTCAATGTTAGACCTTATCGTTATCCTCAATTTCAGAAGACCGAGATGGAAACATTAATCAAACATTTGCTCACACAAGGTTTCGTACGTGCTAGTAACAGCTTGTTCTCTTCTCCGGTTATTCTAGTAAAAAAAAAGACGGAGGATGGCGACTTTGTGTAGATTATCGGACACTGAATTCTATAACAGTAAAGGACCGCTTCCCTATACCGACCATTGATGAGATCTTAGGAGAACTCAATGGTGCGAGAATTTTTTCTAAATTAGATCTGCGTTCTGGTTATCATCAGATCATGGTTAGTGCAGAGGATATTCAGAAAACAGCATTTCGAACACATCATGGTCACTTTGAATTTTTAGTCAAGCCGTTCGACTTAACTAATGCAACGACGACATTTCAAGGAACAATGAATGATATATTCAAAAATCAGTTAAGGAAGTTTATTCTGGTTTTCTTTGATGATATTTTAATATATAGTAGGAGTCTTGAGGAGCATGCTAGACATCTGGAGGTTACATTTGAGATTTTAAAAAAAAATCAGTTTGCGGTCAAGCTATCTAAATGCGAGTTTGAAAAATCATCTCTACATTTTCTGGGTCATATTATAACAAATGAAGGGGTGATGCCCGATCTAGAGAAATTGGATGCTATGGTACGCTGGCCCGTACCTGTGACAATCAAAGATCTGCGGGGTTTCCTAAGTTCGACAGGTTATTATCGCAAATTTATAAAATCGTATGCTAAAGTAGCAACACCATTGACTGATTTGCTAAGAAAGGATAAATTCATTTGGTCTGAGGAAGCTACTAAGGCATTTGTGGAATTAAAGAGGGTGATGCTAAAGGCACCGGTGCTAGCATATCCCAATTTTGAAATTGAATTCACTATAGAAACGGACACGTGCGAATCTGGAATAGGAGCGGTTTTAATGCAGAACAACCATCCGATTACTTATTTCAGTAGCAAAATCTCAGAAAAAATGTCTAAGGAGCTTTATACAATCACTCAAGCGGTAGGAAAGTGGCGACACTATGTGTTGGGAAGGAGATTCATTATAAAAACATACCACCGTAGTTTGAAGAACTTGCTATCACAAGTAATTCAAACACCGGAGCAGCAGGTATTCTTATATAAATTATTGGGGTATGAATTTACGATTGAATATAAATCTGGTGTCGATAACAAAGCGGCAGATGCTTTGTCAAGAGTTGTGATAAATGAAGAGTTACCAGTCATGGAAGGTTCAATTCTGGCCTTATCAACCTATGTTAATGAGTTGACAGAGAAGTTGAAGAGCGAGAATGAAAATAATAATAAATTCCTAGAATTGCGCAAAAAAATCGAAGAAGGAGAATCTGGTGTTGCCAATTTCAGTATTATTCAAAGAAAAATTTATTTTAAAGGCAGATTATTTATCTTTGAAGATTCTTCATTAATACCTACTATTTTAAAGGAGTTCCATTCTTCGAAATTTGACGGTCATTCGGGTATCGAAAGAACTGAGAAAAGAATTAAGGAGGTATTCTTTTGGAAATCTATGCGAAACAGTGTGAAGGAATTTGTGGATTGTTGTCATGTATGTCAACAAATGAAAATACCAACATCTAAATATCAAGGATTACTAATGCCTTTACCAATACCAGAAGCGGTACGGTCGAATATATGTATGGATTTCATAACAGGATTATCAAAGGTGAAGGGCAAGTCAGTTCTAATGGTGGTAGTCGATAGACTTTCTAAGTGTTGTCACCTGGCTCCATTAACTAATAATTATATGGCAACCGAAGTCGCGCAAGCTTTCATCGAGACAGTGGTAAAATTACATGGCATACCTCAATCGATCGTGTCGGATCGAGATAAAGTATTTACGGGGAGGTTTTGGAAGGAGATCCACCGTATCAGTGGAACCACTTTAAAGATGTCATCCGCTTACCACCCACAAACGGAGGTCACCAATAGAGGATTAGAGATGTATTTGCGTTTGATTACGTATGAGAATCCTAAAACATGGTTAGAAGCATTACCTTGGGCCGAATTGTGGCATAATTCGACTTTCAATACTTCCATCGGAATGTCGCCATTCAAAGCCCTATATGGAAGGGAAGCACCGGTATTACCGTATTTTGTGGGAAATTCGTCCGTCGTCGAGGCTGTCCAAGACGATCTGCAAAGAAGATCATTAATTATAAAATCAGTTAAAGAAAATATGGAAAAAGCACAACACTATATGAAAGAAGTAGAAGATAAGAAAAGAGTGGAAGTCGAGCTTACTATTGGAGAATGGGTTATGGTCAGATTACAACCATACCGACAGATCACTGTGAGGCTTCGTCTACACCCAAAATTGTCGCCACGATATTTTGGGCCTTTTCAAGTGGTAAAAATAATTAACAGGGTGACATATGAAATCAATTTATCCGAGACAAGCAAAATTCATAGAGTGTTTCACATATCAAGATTAAAAAAATATAAAGGGGAAAATCCAGATCAACAAGCACAAGTGTTACCTGAACTATTGTTGAAGAACCAGATTTTCACAATCCCGATGGCCATATTGGGGAGCAGAACAGTGTTGAAACAGAATAGACAAGTAGTAGAACTACTCGTCCAGTGGGAGGGAGTTCCACCTGAAGAGGCGTCGTGGGAGGCAATGTCATACCTGTCCAGAGCGTTTCCGTCACTCAACCTTGAGGGCAAGGTTGGTCTGAACGGTGGTGGTGGTGATAAGTACACATGTCAAAGGGAAGTAGTATTACATGATATGCTAGAGAGACTGAATAATGAAGATAGAAGAAAGGAAGAAGCAACCATGGACATACCTGGAGAGGAAGAGCAGATCTGGGAGGAGACATCGGTGGAAGCTGATGGAGAAGAGGAAGAATGGGACTTGCAAAAGTTAGATGAAGTGTTGTAACAAAGTTAGATGAAGTGTTGCAAAAGTTAGAGAAGAGGAAGAATGGGAGTCAAACAAAGCAAGTACATCTAAAAACATTGGTAGGGGTAAAAGGGTAAAGGTTCAACCCATTAAATTTAAAGATTATGTTATTTTAAAATAGGAAGTAGTGTTATTATTTTATAGGCCCAGCTCGTTGGCCAAGACTATTTAAACTTTGTAAATCCTAATTTTAGGGTATCATTTTTATTTTCCTCAATAAGCATGGCTTATGAAGCTTAGGACACGGTCCTACAGCAAATTCTCTTCTCCTCTGTGACTAAATTTCTGGTTACTATAGCAAGCTCGTTTTTGGGGGTTGCTGACTTAACAAGTTACTTATATTAAATGAAGTTCACTTCCTAGTTGGTTGTTGATAAAGTTAGAAAAGACCGATGAGTCGTTGGATTTTAAAGTTATTTGAGATATTTTTATAACATGTCCATGTGTATAATGATGTTATTTTGGAAATCAGTTGTAAAAAAAGTAAGAGATACAATTGTCTATTTATTGTACATGAAATAAAATTAAAAAATTTGGATATATTACATATTTTGAATAAATAGTACTATTCACAACCCATTTTTCGTTCCCGACGATTTCTTTTTCTCACCGACGATTTCTTTTTTCCACTGGCGTTCGTGCATCATCATCAGAGGTTGTCGACGTTCGACTGTTCTCCTTTTCCGTCTGTCCTCTGTTCCCGTGCATTGACAGTGTGTGTTCTCACCGTCGTTTCGACGTTTGTTGGTGGTGTCATTCTTCACCTTCGAAACCCTCGAGTTTGTTTGTGCCACCGATCCTTTGGACGACGTCCGTTCTAGGTTAGTAATGATAGTACCTTCCAAACCCTCGATTGCGTGTGTGCATTCCGTTTTTTCTCTTCATTTTGTAATTCCTTTCCATTTTGTCATTCGTATTTTGTGTTTGGTTTTCAAATATTTTGTTCTTGAAACCATAGGTTTTCAAATGTTTATGAGTAATGTGTTCCTTGCAGAATCTTTGAAAAGTATTAGAAAATACGATTGACATCGTAACTTCCATCGTGCGATATTGATCTGGTATAATGATAACAGGCGCTTTCCTCATACAGGTCAAAAATTCTTAAAATACTCAAATGAACGATTCTTTGACTTCGCTTGATAGGAAACATGACCCAAAAAGAATTGAGTTAAGGTGATGGTTAACATCGCAGAACATTTCAAACATAAGTTTGTATTTGTTCGTGTTGTACTTAGTGTCGAAAATGACAAAATCCCCGAAGAGTTTATAATCTGCTATAGATAATAAGATAATGGGTCGACCCAAAACAAATGTTGTAATTTTCCTAAAAAAGAATTTTTCTTTTTAAATAATTCGAAGGCTGAATTTGGTCATGTAAGCAATGAGAGATAAGTCTAACCTTGTTCATCTATTTTCATATAGAAATGAAAAGATGGATTAAGACGTTTCAAATTTAATCAAAACTATGCTATATCCTTATCCGAAACGCTAACACGACCATCTCTCCTAATATTGTAGAAATCGAATGTGGTGAACGATAAATTAAAAAATCAATTCATTGCAACATATGATAGTTGTTGAGATGGTGGTATATGCGACAGATTTAAAGATTTTAATAAATTACGACAAGTAGAAGTAAAGAACGATTAACTGAAATGAATATGTGTTTCGTTGGGGTAACAAGATCATGAGAGTGAGCTTCTACAAATATATGAACCTTTCACTTAGATGTATTTAATTGTATTAAGCCTCAAAGTAAGTTAAGCCATGCATGAGGATCTGATATCGCAAGTTTTATGAATATGTCCATGAACAGCAAGCAAGTCAACGTCTTTCTTCTTCCTTGACAACCCCTCCTTCGAACAAACAAACCTTTTCATCCGTAAATCTCCTCCGACCTTAACAGACGATGCTTTCATAGCATCAAAACTTATGGACGCCGCATATCTATAGTAAAATAACCTCCCTGTTTCTAGGTCTTGGAAAAATAGTCTGAGAAAAGGAGCTATCGACGGGGAGGTGTCGTTATATCTGACAACGATAAATGAAGGGGACGGATTAAAACGATCTGGGTAATTAAAGAAAGAACGCGAAATTGGTTTATGAGTGGACATATGTATGATTAATTGGTGAACCTTGGTTCGTCAGTCAGTGTGTGAGTTGATTCGAGTTCACATTTGTTGTAAAATACGGTTCTGAAATTTGAAAGCAGAATGATGAGAAACACGTCAGGAAAAAAAATCTGAAAAATGTATAGAACTAATCGGATGATACATGACCATATTTTCAGAAGACATTTCGGTCATTAAATTTACTGTGAGAGGAAAAGAGAAGAAACATAAGAAAAGGAAAAAAGAATAAAAAGATGATGCAACAACATAAAAAATACATTTGTGTAAGGGTAGAGTGTTAAAAAAGTCTCAACATGGGTTAAAAATTAATATAAAAAATGGGCATATGGATTAGTTATAAAGTGAAACATTTAAATATACATATTGATGTCATTTTTACCAATTAATCACTTATAGACGGAAGTGTTTGATGACTGTAGGAGTCTTTTAGTGTTTGTTGCCCTAAGAATCACATTATTACATTGCAGTGTTAACTATTAATCCTTTTTCTTGGAAAGACATCAAAACTATTTAGAAGACATTTTCAACCGTCGACATATGTGTTGGTTCGACGACTACTCCTAGAGTCGTTGACTCTATTTTGCGTCGGTGACCTTGCTTGGAGTCGTCGAACCTTCCATCTTGATTTGATCTTTATAAAAATGTTTGATCTTTGTTGACTTCTTTATAAGTCTTTGTTAACTGTTCAATTTTCTTTTTTTTGTAAATATTAAAAGTTTACATTAAAGATAATGAAAGACAATGGCCTGAAATATAAATGAATAAAAAAATAAAATATGATGGGTTGATATTGTGATTTCCACTATATCGACTTTCACTTATATAGCTATCATTTCTAACTCTCTAACTAAGAATTGAGTCTCATGAGGATTGTCTCTCAAACCTGCATAGTAGTCATTTTCAATTATAAACCACATTTTTTTTAAAGATATCAGCTCTAAAAGATATTTTGCAGTTTTTAATATATCTTCTAAGATGACTTCTGAGGATCTGAGAGTATGCCTGTTCAATCTTTACAAAAGAAAGAAATGAAATTGATAAAAGCTAAACAACTTTTAAAAGTAATGTATATACCCTTGACATACTAAAATATCCTTGACTTAACTAGTTATTTACTTACAACCCAAATGTAATTAACTACAATAACAGATGCATAAGATTATATTTTCACATCTTATTAAATGTGCATGTAACCTTATCACCCTAACTTTATCACCACATACATAACCCCAACGGCCCCAAGAGACCTACAATGATAATTGGATGAAGATGATTGTTTTATTGATGTTAATTTGATTGATACAAGGTAAATAGATATAGATGTAAAATTATTCGATGATGAGTTGCGTAGAACGTCGAGGACCTACAGACGAAGACCGTACGATGACTCGTACTACACCTTAGACACGAATATATAAACCGATGGTGATCGTCGATAGGTGTCTAGGGTGGAGTGCTTTGATTTAATGTAAGGAAGGTACTGGAAGTTGAAGTTGAAGTGTTTGAGAATTTAAAATTGAAGTGTTTGAGAATTTAAAATTGGAGTGTTGAAAATAAAGATAATGAATATTGGTATTAGATATTTATAGAGTGGTTTCATTTCTAACCATCTAAGATGGTTTGTAGGTCAACCACCAAGGTCTTAGATGGTTAGGGGTTATTAGGAAGTAATTTTTTCTAATTTGTCCATCATTAGTTAATTATATTACCCGTTGGTATAACCCGATAACCCATGACTATGACCCGTCTGAATACCCGTCCGAAGTATCCATTCCGGCGGGATATAGATCCGTGGTTAATGGGAAGTTGATGTTGGGGACCATCGAGTTTAGAAGGGAAGTTGTGCCCTCTCGTAGAAGATCACCGTAGCTGTATGTCTATTTGGTCTGCAAAGACTCCATTAATGTCGGGTTTCCGAAGATGGAGGTCATCGGAAGTCCGAAGAACCTACTCAGTGATCCCCAATACTCGCCGAGTATTTCCCATATCAGCTCCTGATGTGTTAGCCAGAACTTGTACCGATAACAAATAATTTTTTAATCAGAATTCTGAGTATAAATGTGAGATCATAGTGACTGCTTGATTTTCACTTACTGACAATTGCCATGGAATTCTGGTAAACTCGTTACCGGAGGCGATGGGAATATAAAGGGAGGATAAGGAGTCACTGGAACTGTTGGTATTGGCGTCCAAACGCTGAGAAATGAAAGTCGTAAAAATCCTTAATCGCTAACACTCCCTTTCCTCTGCTTCCAACAATAAAGAAACAATTTCTTCTACCGAAGACCTGTCCAAACCCATTGTTCCCCAAATTGAAGTCATGCCGAGTCTTTTGGTAAAAGCCTCTCAATTAAAAGCCTCCCAGCCAGAAATCAGTGCAACAGAACATATAGTACTGCGGGAGAAGGAGATGATTGACCATTTGGGACCGGAAAACCCACTCCCGCACCCACTGGAACTACCTGGATCGGATGTAGATAGAACTGAAGATATTGAAGATAAACAACTTGGTAGAAGATATTGAAGGTAAAAAAAGCAGTTCAGCCTTCTCAGAATATGGAAGACGACATAGGGTTAGAGGAGGGAGGGGAGGACGATGAGTTGTTTTTCTCCCCAAAAAAATCTGCTCGTTTTTTTAATGACAATGAATCTTCGAAAATTTGAATTAATAGTAAGGATGAAATGGTTAAAAAAATATAAGTGATTATTTTTAACTCCATAGCAATCTTAGATGTGTACATTTGATAATTTTCCACATATGAAAAGGTAGGTAACAGCTAGATAGGTGTAGGCATTTTTGGTGTTGTCAGGGAAAAAGAAAAGGAAAATTGTCAAATGTACCAACCTAAAGTTGTTTAAGAGTTAAAAATAACCATCTATATTTTTTGACTATTTTACCCTTACAATTATTTAAATTTTCATTGATGTGTCATTATCATTAAAAAGATAACGGGTAGATTTCATCCCCATCGTCCTCTCCCCTCCCTCCTCCAGCCCATACCTCGTTCAGACTGGAAATGGGGCCTCACTCATTTCAAATGAAGCCCCACTCATTCTTCCTAAACTGTCTTGCAAATGGAGCCCATCTGGATACTTTTGACACTTACCTAAAGGAAAATATGGTAGGCATATATATAGAGTGATAGGTAGAGGTGAGATTCTCTGTACCCGGTACCCGCTCCGTACCCAGACGGGCCGGTACGGGGACGGGGACGGGGAGGATTTTTCTATCCGAAATAGAAAAATCCCCGACCATTTTCGGGTATGAAGATGGAGATTGAAATCTCTGCCCCGAATAATACCTGTACTTGGATAAATTGCATTTAAAATTTATATAATATTTTATATAGTATAATTTATATAAATAACTATACATAATATATTAAATACATAAATTTATATTTAAAATATATCTATAAAAAAATTATATTTACATAAATTTATATTTAAAATATATCTATAAAAAAATTATATTTAACCCCCAAAAGTTTATATTTAAAATATATTTATAAAAAAATTATATTTAACCCCTTACATTTTTTTTAAACTCCAAATTTGAAATGTCAAATCTCTAAATTTATTTATTCTTCAAATCCCTAAACCCTAAATCACATCCTTACTAAATCGATTTTAATTTAATATTTTAATTACATTATTAACATTACTGTTTAAAAAAAAATTGGTTGGGGAACGACCGGTAGGATGATTTTTGTGTCTGGATATTTCCACGGGGATAGAGAACGCAATCCTCATCTGTCACTGTACCCGCTCACCCTTAGTGATAGGTATTATGATATTATTATACAGTATAAAAAATAGTTAAATTACTTAAATATCAAATTAATTTCAATTAAATAACTATTTTAAATCTTAAACATTCTTATTAATTTCAAAGGTTTAGATTTAATAATTACGTAAATACTTAAACGTTCGAAACCTGATTAACGAACTCACTAATCACTTTAATATAAGTTTATTTATTATGATTGAAAATTCAGATCTTCAAAAAACCTCTTGTCCTGTTCAATCCCAGGATAAACCTATAAATTTATAGATAGTAAATTAGTAGTCGCCTTAATCGGTGACTCTTTAGAGTTATTAAATTGACATTTATCAAATTAGAGTTATTTATAGCTAGCTATATTTGGGACCGCAAATTCTAGAAAGAGTTTTATAATAATAATTTAGTATTTAGTATTTAGTTAACAATTTAGTCAAGTTTAAAATCCTTAATAGTCAATATTCACATTAAAGATAAGTAAAAAAAAAGATACATCTTTGGATATATTTGTGATTCCATGAAAATAATGTAGTTATTTGCAACCAGGTAAATTCATAAGCGAGAAATGTAATATCTATTATAGTATTATTCTCGTTCCTCGTCAGATTGTCTGTCTCAGTTTGATTTTCAGCGAAGAAAGGATTTGGATCCACCAGTTGCAACTTGCAAGGACGGAGGCGGACAGATGAAATGAGACCTGATATTTTCCGCCGCCATAAGATTCAGATGGAACCCTTCAAATTTTCCGAAAAGATAAGGTGAGTTCCTCCTTTTCATTGAATAAATATTGGTCGATAGATCCATCGATTGATCTCATATTCTGATCTCTTTAACGGATTTCAGATCTCTATGTTTTTTTTCCAAACAGAAATGATTTCTCTCTCTCTCTCTCTCTTCCCTTTTCTTCAAAAAATATTATATTAGAACATCTGATGAGTATTTGATTTGAATTTTGATTTATGATAAAATTATCAGACAGCAGAAGATATATGGAATTTCGATCTCACTCGTTCTTATAAATATGGCCGCTGTAATGGAAAAGGCGGATGAGAATCTTCTCCCATCTGTCTACAAGGAAGTGAGTGAAGCTTTCAATGCCGGACCCACTGACCTAGGATATCTTACATTCATACGTAATTTTGTACAAGCACTTGCATCACCATTGGCAGGTGTGCTGGTTCTTCACTACGACCGCCCCACGGTTCTATCGATGGGAACAGTCTGCTGGGCTCTGTCAACAGCTGGTGTGGGTGTAAGTCAACAGTTTTGGGTGGCGGCATTTTGGAGGGCACTGAACGGATTTGGATTAGCCATCGTAATTCCGGCACTACAGTCTTTCATCGCCGATAGCTACGAAGAAAGTCGCCGCGGCGCTGGTTTTGGATTGTTGAGTTTCATCGGATCGGTGGGAGGGATAGGAGGTGGGGTTGTTGCCACAATTATGGCTGGGAATGAATTTTGGGGAATTCCAGGATGGCGCTGTGCTTTCATTTTCGTCGCGTCATTAAGCATGATGATCGGTATCTTTGTCTTTCTTTTTGTCGACGATCCTGGAAGAAAGTTGCAATTCGGTACTGATAAAACTAGTGGAAGGTGACTTAGGTGGTGGTGTGTGTATAGCGTGCGGAATTCAATGTACATATTGCCCTTCTTATATAATATACATATAGATTTCAGATTTCGGTGTTCAATCAAACAGGACGTCTGCGCCGTTGCTGTCGGGAAAAGTCGGTGCAAAGAAGATAAAATCTTTGATCTGGGTTGAATCTTGGGAAGCCATCAGAAGCGTTACCAAAGTGAAAACATTTCAGATTATCGTTCTCCAAGGAATTGTTGGGATGCTGCCTTGGACGGCGATGGTGTTCTTTACAATGTGGTTCGAACTCATAGGTATTGTTGAGAAGATCGATCGATCGATTTGATTTGATTTGATTTGATTCGATTCGATTTTATTTGTTTTGTTTTGTTTTGAATAGGGTTCGATCACAGCAGAACGGCCGGTCTTCTCAGTCTATTCGCGATTGGGTGTGCAATAGGATCCTTCCTCGGGGGATTAATAGCCGACAGGATTTCGTTGATCTTTCCCAACACAGGTCGAGTGATGTGCGCACAGTTCAGTGCCTTCGCCAGCATCCCGTTCAGTTGGTTCTTGCTCAGAGTCGTGCCTCAATCGGTTGACAATTGGAACACCTTTGCCGTCACCTTATTGCTCATGGGTCTCACCATCAGTTGGTGTTCAACTTGTGCCAACAATCCTATATTTGCCGAAATTGTTCCATCCAAGCACCGCACCATGGTCTACGCATTTGATCGTGCATTCGAGGGTTCATTCTCTTCGTTCGCCGCACCTGCCGTCGGAATTCTCTCCGAGAAGCTTTATGGATATGACCCAAATTCGGTTATTCCTAAAACCGGATCGGTTCAACAGGCCTACGCACTCTCCAAGGCCCTTTTCTCATTGATGGCATTTCCTTGGTGTCTTTGCTGTTTGTTCTATACTCCACTCTATGTTACCTACAAGCAGGATCGACTTGATCTACAGGATCGTGATCGTCGCCGGATAGAGCTATCGAGCATTCCGGTCAAGATGGCAGAAATCCACCTGTAAAATTAAACGTCGATTGTTAGTTACTCGTCAGTCGTCACACGCCTATCTACTGAATATATATTTCAATTTTGATTTCGACAGTTTTCTCTTGTCCCGTCGACGAATATCTCTAATGCACAAAATATTAACCTGCCGATTCCTACCAGCTAACTAACGACTAACTAGATCGGAAGAATCGATAATGAAGAACAGTGGAGGAACAAGATGATGATATAGTATAGAAATTAATGAATATTTGGATCCTCCTCGTCGACCCGACCCGATTAACGAAATAGAGTGTAACTAAATAACTCTATTGCAGCAGACTGGAAAACGGGGAAAATTCACTTCATTTTCAATCTACAGTAAGAAAGGTTTCCTGATCGTTTTCTGATCTTCAGCTCTCGGTGTTCAATTTCGTTTTCTCACTTCAACCGATCGTCTTTCAAACTTATAGTAAACCTTAGATTCTTCTTTCTTTCGTGCAAACCTATTTTCTTCGCATGTTAATACGTAGATTTGTTGTGTATTGTCCAAAACTCCGTTTGTTCTCGATCGACGATCGATTTTTCAACTTAGATCTGTATTTCTGTTACTAAACTTCTTTATTCCTGTTACTCTGTTAGTTATATACATATATCCATCTGACGTTTTTGTGTCGGATCATTAAAAACTAAAATCATCTCATTCTCGTTGAAAATTTAATAGTGAAGTAGAAGAAAATTGATGTGATTGTTGTGAAGAATTTCAAATTTGTCAAGAAACCTAAAGGAAGATTCCAGTACTTAAACCTGATGTTTTTTGCTTTTCCAGATTTTCACATCAGTGAGGACTGAGGCGTTGTCAAAATTGAGAAAAGCAAGGGTTATTGATGATATATTGATATGGATGGATGCCTCCTTCAGGTTAGAATACTTTTTAAAGAGATTAATAATGGAAATATACTTGTGTTAC
This sequence comes from Zostera marina, assembly GCA_001185155.1. Lineage (NCBI taxonomy): Eukaryota > Viridiplantae > Streptophyta > Magnoliopsida > Alismatales > Zosteraceae > Zostera > Zostera marina. The sequence goes on along the minus strand of LFYR01000680.1, from coordinate 287,785 downwards.
TTTTTTTGATAAGTTACCTGTTAGTCTTGTGTTAGTCATGTACTCATTTATATATTTGTTGCTAGAAATATATTAGATATTTAGATTTATTTAGTTTACATTAGATATTCTAGGCTCTAACCTTTAAGAGATATTACTATTAGTTTCCTAGCTATATTGGTTTCTTTTGACTTTTGTATTCTTCTCATAAATGGAGACATACTTTCATACTAATTTATATCTACGGGAACATAGTAGTAGAAGCGAGTCAAATTTTTGCTTATAGAGCCAGGCTTAGACTCGGGTTCGGCTCGTTTTAAGAATTATCAAGCTCGGACTCGAAGTTCGCGAGCCTGGGTTCGAACTTAATCTGCATGTTAAAATAAATAATTTGAAAAAAGATTGAACTCGTGACCTCTCCCTCGCATGTTAAATAAACCTTTCACCATTTGTGTTATATCTCTATTCTCTTTAAATATAATATTTTTTTATTTTTTTATACTTCTTATCGATCTCATCGAATTTAACTAGTCGAGCTGAGCTTGGAATGTCCAAACTCGAGTTCGTTGGGCTCGCGAGCTTGAGTTTAACAAACCGAGCTTTACTTGACACCTTAGTGATAGAGGTGACAATAGTCCACCAACAATAAATCTGGAATGAATCATCCATCCTCCATCCTCCAGAGATTTTAAGAAACAAGTAACTAAATTAAGTATCAAAGCCTGTCGCTTATTGTTGAAAATGACCCATTGGGTGGTGGGTAACGACGAAAGAGAGTTCTCACTACTCCACCAGGGTCCAGGTAGAGTCAAAGTAGTCTCCCTGTAGTCAAATCTCCAAGAGAATGAAATGACACGCAAGTCTGAGTGTGCCTCAAGTCTCATGGGTCCCCCCATACCGAATAATTGGATCACGTAGTTTTCAACTTATAATAAACAAAAACAGAGTTCAGAGTTGGGCCCTTACTCCAATATTGATTTTATTGACACTCCAATATTGACAATTTCACATGAAGCGTAGCCAAATACAGCATGTGTGATTTAAATAATCATACTCATAGTCATACCTCTCTTTGTACATTTTTATTAAAATATAATTGATGATGTATTATCTTAATAAGAAAATGTACATAGATAAACTAAACATGAATCTTCAGAAACTGTAATAGTTGAAATAATCTTTTTCAAAGAGTAAGGAAAAAAACAACTACTAACCTACTGCTTGATCTGATAAATTTTTTTAATTCTAGAATCTAGAGTGGGGACAGGAGTGAATGAGTGATAAGTAGTAGCATGGAGAGGTCAAGAAGAAGAAGAAGAAATCTCGATTCGAATTTCTGATGACTACTGAACATCCGATTGATCCGAAATCTCGTACCAACAAGTATGCTTTTGCTTGTGCAACCTTGGCCTCCATGACCTCCATTCTGCTCGGCTATGATATTGGAGTCATGAGTGGAGCGGCAATTTTTATTCAAGAGGATTTGAAGGTCAGTGACGTCCAGATCGAGATTCTTTTGGGGATTATCAACATTTACTGCCTCGTAGGATCTTGTCTTGCGGGGAGGACCTCCGACTGGATAGGGAGGCGTTACACTATCGTCTTCGCCTCTGCTATCTTCTTCGCCGGAGCTCTTTTGATGGGTTTTGCTACAAACTATGCCTTCCTCATGGTGGGTCGTTTCGTGGCTGGTATTGGAATTGGGTACGCCCTTATGATTGCTCCGGTTTATACTGCCGAGGTTTCTCCGTCTTCACAGAGAGGCTTCCTTACGTCTTTCCCCGAAGTTTTTATAAACATCGGAATTCTTTTGGGTTATGTTTCCAACTATGCATTCTCTCACTTCTCACTCCATCTTGGTTGGAGGCTCATGCTCGGTATCGGTGCTCTGCCGTCGGTTGTCCTCGCAGTCGGTGTTATCAGCATGCCGGAATCTCCAAGGTGGCTCGTGCTTCAAGGTCGTCTCGGTGAAGCCAGGAAGGTTCTCATCAAAACATCCACTTCAGAGGAAGAAGCCGAATCACGTCTCCAGAGTATCAAGGAAGCTGCAGGTATCCCCAAACACACCACCGAATCCGACGACGTAGTAGCAGTGCCACTGTCCAACCAAAGGCACGGAGAAGGTGTATGGAGAGACCTGCTCTTAAAACCAACCCCATCCGTACGCCGCATCCTCATCGCCGGTCTTCTTATCCATTTTTTCCAACAGTCCTCCGGAATCGATGCGGTTGTTCTCTACAGTCCACGTGTGTTCCAAAGCACCGGAATACACGACAAAAACAAGCTCCTTTTGGCAACCATAGCCGTTGGATTTTCAAAGACCATCTTCATCCTGGTTTCCACCTTCCTCCTGGATCGAGTGGGGCGCCGCCCCTTGCTTCTCACCAGCGTGGGAGGGATGATCGTATCTCTGTTGGGTCTGGGTGTGGGGTTAACAGTACACGACTACCAAAACCTTAGCACAGGATCAGGCCCAAGCCCAGCCATCATCTTATCCATTGTAAGCATTCTTATTTTCGTGGCAACGTTCTCAATTGGTTTGGGACCGATCACATGGGTTTACTCGTCGGAGATCTTCCCACTCCGTCTCCGGGCTCAAGGTGTGAGCATGGGAGTGGCAATTAATCGACTCACGAGCGGCTTGATAACGATGACTTTCTTGTCGCTTACCAAGGCTATAACGATAGGTGGCACGTTCTTTATGTTCTCTGGTGTTGCATTCATTTCCTTTATATTCTTCTACACCTTCCTGCCGGAGACAAGAGGTGCAGATTTGGAAAACGTGGAGAAACTATTTGGAAAGGTTGACGACGTCGACGATGACGTAAACCGAACCAACAACAATCTGCACAGTCATGCTGCTGCTTAGATACATTTCAGTTGCTCAAATTAAATGTTGATTAATATAAATATATCAATCAATCAACGAATAATCCAACCCGCGATTGTTCATTTGGCATCTCTAACATAGTTAGATTGTATCAATCACCTTTTTTGAAATATCCACATACAATTCAATCGCTCCATGAAGATAATGAGCAGCTAAGAAGAGAAAGGAGAGGTGAATTTTACAAAAAATAAAATTAAGAAATTCCCGACCTATTCACATTTTCACTTGGACAAAAAATAAAAATAAATCCTCAATTTTAAGTTTATAAATTATAACCAACTACAGTACAGAGTCTGTAACTGTAGTTGTCTACATCGATATATCAGTCAGTGAATAAAAATAACTTGAAAATTTGGAAGTTCATGGAAATGATGAAAGTTAAGAGAAGATGAAAACAAAGATGTGAGGTATTTACAAAAAAGATGTTCATAACACATGTGATATATATACACTCTACTTAAGCATTCCTAATCCTCAATGGTTTGTATTTCACCCATCATGATCCTGTTGCTAACCACATTAAAACCTAAAACGGATGGATTAACCTTCTTTCCTTTCTTTCCTTTCTTTTTGCCGCTCCCCACAATCTTGACTCCACCTTCATTGGCAGTAGCTTCGGTGGTTTCATCTTTGAAATTGGCACTAACTGATGGCTTCTCCCAGTGTGTTGAGACAGCACAATTTTGAGTGATATTGGAGTTGTTGTTGACCTGTGTATTGAAGGCAGCCTCGATAACATCAGGTGATAGAAACTCTTTGTAGTTGAGAAACTTGTCGATGAAACTGTGATCACGATCAAATGTTGCAAGGTTCTCCGTAAGGAGAATTTTGGCCTCAGATGTTGACTGTTTCAGGCAGAATACCAGAAATTCTGTATCTGATAATAATAATAAAAAAAAGATGACCGACATCAATAAAACCAAGTTATCTAGTCAGTAAACATTAGAGAGAACGGGACAGACGGATACCTTTAGATCCAATAAGTTTGAACAATTCTTTCTCACACCATTCACGAAATTGAATAGCCTCTGTATAAATAAATATAGATTCAAAAACTGTAAGAACAAACCCCTGACAACAAACAACAGATTAAAAGGAATAGAATGAGATAGGTGAAGGTGTTACCGACCTCTATTCTTGCTGTCTTTTTTCCCTTTCACAGAAGTGTGACCAGCATTTCCAGGTGGAGACGAAACAACAGCAGAAATTTGTAGACTTGTTTTCGATATTCCTTTGGCAGAGGGCTTTTTTGTGCTACGGTTATCCATAACTGTAGATTGTGGATCTGATCTGCATGAAAAAAATTAAGTACACGCTTTAACACATTGTAAACTTAAAAAAAATTATTTCAAAAGCCCAACCTTTTGTATCGAACAAGTGGTGAGGACCATTACTACACGATAGATCAACTCCATTTATTCACAAAGTCAAAACAAGAAGAAGAAGAAGAAAAATGAACAAATATATATCTAAACCTTAAATTTTCAAACACACAGTGTTTATTTTGTATGCATAAATTCCGAGAGTTATATGAATTACGCAAAACACACACAGAACGATAACTTACAATTTCATATCCTGTTTTGCCTCATCATTAGGACCCCAGAATAGATCTTCAGATTTTTGTTTAAGTGAATCAGTTTTAGGTTGTTTGATGTTCATAGAAGATCCGGATATGTTCCAAGAAGTACTTCCATGGTTACTTCGATTTGCCTGGACTTTCCCCTGAATAAGTGTTGAGCTATGTTGTTGAACTGCTGGTAACTTTTTCTCCTGTTCCTTCAAAATAGCCCTTAGTGATGTGGCCTTCTGCACAATAGCTGCATCATTAGACCATGCAGAAGTAGGCAGAGAAGAAGCATCTTCGCCCTTCCATAAAACAAAATCTCCTAAAGATGGACCCGCTGAAGGAGCCGAGACAGTTTCCTTTTCTTGTTGAACAAGACGAGAGCACTTCCCTTTCTCACCCAAAAAAGAAGAATGCGAAGTGTCTGGTGAAGCAACAGGAAATGAAGTTTTAGACACAGCAAGTTTACCTTTGGCCACCTTTTTGCGGTTTTTCTTAGCTTGGACAAAATCATCAGCATCAAAAGACGAATCAGAATGTTGAGGTAAAAAAAGCTCCTGGTGAACAGTACCAGGAACATCTATAATATTTTCATTGGACTTCGACAAAATTTCAGCTGGTGAATAATGCATCCCATTCTTTTTGGTCTTTGAATTTGATGAAAATTTAGAATCTACAAAATCAGATTGTGTGGTCACTAAACCTATACAAAATTCTTTACTTGATTTTCTGCTCTCTGAACCAGCGATTCCAACCCAAGGGGTAGATTGACTAGTCAAAGTTGTCGATACCGCAGCAGCCTCAGGAATAAACTTTTGAGTTTGACCCAATCTATGTTCTTCTTCCTGAATCTCTTTAAGGGACTTTGTTTTTACATCCAAAACAGTTGCCTTCCAAGCATGGGTATCTTTTAAATTGGAAATCATTGGTTCCTTATTTAAGACGCCGGATTTTGGATAAACTATTTCTTTCGTCAATTCCTTCCCCAATTCTATATTTTGCGAAGGTTCCTTCCCCGATTCTTTTTTTTGCAATGGCACATTACTTGATTCTTTGTTTGGAGATGCTTCTATTTCCGATTCTTTTGTAGAGCGAGATTTTGATTTTTTTTGTTTCTTAGACTTCTTCTCTAACACTTTATTTGTGTCAGAATTTAATGGAGCTTTAATTTCTTTAACAAATGGAGGCTCATCCCAGAACAGTTCAGATTTTTTTTCCATATTACTGGTTTCCTTCATAACAGAACTTGTTAAATTAAAATTCTCAGTAACGGCTTCCAAATCCTCAGAGTAGAGAGCATTCACTTTTTCACCAGGTTGGGGGATAATATCAACTTGTGAATTTTGACAATAGGTAATCTGTGAGGATAATAAAGTGTTCATTCTGATAGTAGAAGCTTCTGTGGATGTGGCATCAAGAACATCATCATTCTGTTGTGCTTGAGTAACTAATTCTTTAGGTGAAGCACCACTATTCAACAACAAATGAGGCATTGATGAAACTGGATGAACAATATCCTGAGAAAACTGAGGTGAAAGATTTGCAATATTAAATAAGTGTGAATCTTGTAGACTTTGGCTTGAGACTAGTGAACTATTCTGAAATCCTCCATGTTGATGATGTTGCTCTGTCCCAAGTGGATGCCTATATGTATTTACCCCAGGAAATGAACTCTGCTGTAGATGCCCATATACATGGTCATTCATCTGCTGACGAGATTGCTTGTCAGATAGAACCTGGGAAAGATAAAGTTGTTGCTGCAGTAAAAAATCCTTTTGTTTTTGTTCCTTCTTAAGTAACAATATATTTTCTAGAAATGATAATTTCGAAAGATTAGGGTCTTGATGTGCTGGAATCTCAAGTTGGGATGCTAAATATTGTTGTTGTAATAAATTCAAGAATTGTGGATCATGGCTGACTGCAGAAGAATGCATGTTTTCATTGGATGCAAAAGAAGATTGATGATCACTGCTTAAATGAGATAAAGATGGCTGATTAAGCTGTTGCAATCTTTGCTGTTGAGATTCATGCATAGTTTGCATTTCTATATGCTGATTTAGTAAGGATCTATTTGAGTGTTGATCCGGTAAATTTGACTGACCAGGTATTTCAATATTTCCAGAAGGAATTGTGGATTTGTTTGATGCTTGTTTCAGTAAAGATAACAAGTCAACATGTTCAAAAGGCTGAGAAAATTGATGAACATCTGGAGAATCTGGTATAATTTCCACTCTTGATGCATTGGGAACAGAATCACTTCGAAACCATACCTGATGATCAGGTCCGTGTTGTTCTTGTGGCAGTCTCTGAACCAATGGATTATTCAAATCACTTAAAGATTTATCCCCTAAAGCTGAAACTTTCCCAGATTTACTGCCTGCAAACGCTATGTGTCATTCAGAAGAAAAAACAATGCATGAAATATAAAATTTTAAGCACAAAAATTACGCAATACATTGTTAATTGTAAAACCCAACCTTCAGAGGAAAGGCTTGTTTGCATAGTCATCAATGTTTCCAAAACCCGACTATCCGGTTTTGTTTGTGACAGACAACCCACTCCTGATTGAAATATTCCAGGATTAACTGTTGATTCAAAACCATGCTGATCCAAAACACCGACTTCTTTTTGTGTAACAAAACCAGGAGGGGGTCGAGCTTTATGTCGCAAATGTGGCATGATGTCACCAAGTATTGAGAAGGGAGAATTTATTGAATCTTCTGCTAAACGAACTTGCAAATCAATACCAAAATATCCAGCATCAAACCATCCAATAAGATCACTTCCACTAAAAGGACCTTGAATTTGACCATGTGGATCTTTATAAAATAAAGATAAATCTTCCGGTGGTAAATAGGTGGGTCGGGATTTTTTAGAATCAGCACCATCTCTAAGGGAAAATGAATTGTGCTGGCTGATCATTACATTAGTTAATCTATCCTGATCAAAACTTTGAGAGACTTTTCTTTGTGCTTGGGAGTTTGGATTTGGAGATATGTTAGATGGAAGAGGGAAATCATTTCTATTCCCCAATTTCGATTCTTGCTCATTCTGTTGCCGACCAATATTAGCAGTTCTTATCCTTGCGTCAGTAGATACATATCCTCTGTCATCAGGTGAACTAGGAGATAACTCTCCAAGAGAATGAGATCTCCATGGAGAAACACGATAAGATGATTTTTCCTGCATGTCACCTTTAGTGACAACATTATACTTCTTCCTAACAGTATCTGCAAAAGATGAAAATAAGTTAAAACAACGCACAATACTTATGAAAAAATGTAGTTTTAAGTGGCTGCGTAATTAAATTGAACATTTTTTGGGGTATATATTTATCACGATTTTATTCAAAAAAAACAATTAAATTGATTAAAAAATGGAATTCAAAACACAATTACTTTGTCCTTTTTTATTTCATATTCTATTTCGACTACCATAAAATTTCCTGTCCCTATTCAAAGAAGTCATTTAGAAGTAAAAACCAATTTAACCAATGGTCCAAGATTTCACCAGTTGTATCCCGAGTTTCCCTATATTGTCTTTGAGAATAGAACTATTTCATATTTCCAACTTACTGAATTAAAATAACATACCTAAAAAAATTCAACAGTTTCCAACCAAATCATCAAATCCCCCCTCAAAATTAAAAAGGACAAGGTTGAAAGCAGACACTAGCACACCATCGACACAATCCTTGTATTAATGAAACAGACTCGATTAAAAACATTCATAATAAAAAATAGAGTTAAGGTTTTAACCATAGTTTTATGGTTGCGTTTTAAACGCTCCTGGAGCAGCGATTTTTACAGTGCGGGAAATCGGGCAGGTTCGGGTAAAGATTCATCCCGATTATCCAATTACCCAATTATATAATTCAATTTACTTTTTAACGGTACCATTTTACTTAAAATAAAATCGCTTATCCCTCTTTCCCCAAAATCCTAGAATTTACAAAACCTCTTTCCCTCTTCTCCATTTTAAACTTGCAGGAGCAGCAGCCTCTCCTCACTGGATTTGCCCCCGACGTCGCCGGAGTTGGTCCAATTCTCGTCTGAAGAGTGAAGACTTACTGCCACCCCCTCTATCGTTCTCCTTTATAAGGTATATTTTCCCTCCCTAAAAGACCCACAACCAAACCATGGTGTTTTTACAGAATATTAGTAAAATACAGCTGACGCATTAAGGGTTTTCAGGAAGCACATTTCGCTTTTTTGAACTATGGTTTTAACTATTTTTTAGTTTAAGGATTTTTTTAGACTATTAGACATTTCAAATATTAAAAATGAACTTGAAATATTTTGTTATGAAATTTATACAGGCGATTACATAAAATATAAAAAATACAGGGGATATATTGAAAATATAATAAAAAACACACTAAAAAAGATAGGTTGCATATGCAATATGCGGACCTGACCATCGCATGGTCGCATGGACGACTGGACGTAAAAAAAACCTTGATCTGGATAAACCTATTCCTAATACATCGGTCCAAGGCAGAGAAATAGTTGTTTCATCAGTCAAAGAAACATTTCAAAAGAAACCCCAAACCAACCTTGTCCATCACTGCATCCATACTCCCTCCAAAATCAACCAAACAAGCATTGCTAACACCTCGACAGAAAGAAGGGATGACTACAGAATACATTGTAATTTTCTATGATGGACAACGAAATTTGGAAGTTGGTCAGAAGACAACCAAGTGACAATGTTATCAATAGCGTTTGACTTTTAAAAGTTAAGGAATAGTTTCATAACATTGTTGATTGAGTCGCCAATAGCGCCAATCAAAGCAAGGTCTCAAATATAACGAGATATTAGAAATGCACTACTCAGCAGTGCTCTAAATCGAGAAATTTACGTTTCTTGATCAATAGTTATACTTAGTAAATATGCTAAATATAGTAATCTAGATAATATGAAGCCGACAAGACCGCTAAAAATAGTAACCAATGGAAGCTCATTTGGACTTCTACTTAACCGAGGAATCAATTGACAATCCAACAAAGTATCTTCGCATAATTGGTTCTCTTCAATACATACTACTGACAAGACCGGACATCGTGTTTACAGTTAGCAAACTTTCACAATTTATTGCAAATCCAAAGTCGATTTACTAGAATTCCATGAAGTGAGTTCTCAGATACACCTAGCAGGAGATTATCGTGTTCTCAGATACACTCGAAATTCGGCTATAACAGATTTTACAATCAACGTTTTTTGTGACTCTGATCGGGGTTGATACTACAGACAGGCGGAAGTCAATCTGGTTTTATAATTTGCATTGGAGATTCACTTATTGTCCGGAAGAGTTCCAAGAAACAACAAAAAATTGCACGTTGTAGAGACCGAATTCAGAAACATCATACACACTGCAGATGACATTGATTGGTTAATCTCTATATTATCGAATTGAATATTGAAATCAACACACCATCTACAATATGGTGCTACAACTTAGGGGGCAAACGCAATTTGCAGTGAACTCAACGTTTCATACAAAGATGAAACATGTAGCTTTCGTTCGAACAATCGTCAGAGAAAGAATCAAAGAAAATAAAAACTGGATCACTGACATTTCCAACACAATGCAAAGAGCCGACGTCCTAACAAAAGCACTCAGATCTAAAGCATTTCTGGAATTAAGAAACAAACTCAGCAATGATTACCAACGAATGAAGAGATGTATCAGTAATAATTATATTATATTAGAAATAATGATAATCATCTAATATTGCCAGAAAGATAAGAATGTAATGCAATCCTTGTTTGGTAATATAGATAAGGAAGATTTATCTTCCTTATTATGTAATCATACCCAAAAGTAATAGGGAAACTAACAACCGCTGGTGGTTTTGTAATAGTCTGAGATTTATCTATAAAAAGAAAGAGATACACATCAAAAATCGATTAATTGGATCCACCAAAACTGCCAATCTATATTCTCATAGATTTTCATTATAAAATGATCGAGGTTCTTGGCAAAAATCGTAACGATATTTTTGTTAAAATGCTCTTTGCATATATAGTAAAGAAAATTTGTATACCTTTGTCATTTATGTTAATGTCTTGCCCAAGATAACCTCTTGTATTATTGATATTATTATCACCATTATCATCCAAACCAAACGATGAATTGTTACCAAATTCTGCAAAAAAAAATGATAAATGGCGTGAAATGGTAACAATCAAGAAATAAAGAAATAGTTTTTACATACTCGACTTAATTGGCACAGAAGCTCCAGATAGATCATTATCAGGGAGATTTCGCCCAACAGACATATCTTTCAAACCATGGGGTCCACTGCTTGTTATGTCGCCATTAACAATTCCGTTTATAATAGCCTAATGAAGAGTAATTTTTTATTGTAATTAAATTGAAGAAAATAATTTGAATGAGGCAATGAGTATTACCGATTCTTCAGGAGTAGGTGAAGAAAATGCTAGAGGTTCCACAAGTCCTGTCTGCGTCAATGAAGGCACTTCTACAAACCCATCAAATGGTTTCTTGTAGTTTAATAGATCAACAATTCTGTATATATCAAGCATATTAATCCTGCTATATTTAACGATAAAAGGATCCTCAGGTTCACCAACAGTAATTTCTGAACTATCACCAATAATTTGATGATATGCTGTGCTATTATTGACACTATTTGTACCAGAGATGGTCCTCCCACGACCAGCAGAGAAAAAAGGTTGTCCACTTTCCACTCTCCCTCTGCCATGAGAGAACGCTTGATTTTGTTTGTTTGGTGTTGAAGATTGATGATGCGCTATTTCTCCTCTTCCACGAGTTTGTAAAAAGTTTGGTCTCCAGGGACGAGAAGGATGATCGCCATTTTCTGCATCCTTCACATGATTATTTGCATGAGTTGATCCTTTCTCACGTAATCCATCGCCCTCTCTGCTAGAATCCAACCTTTTCTCACGCCATTCATCAGTTTCCTTGTCATCGGGACCCCAACGTGTGCTCCATTTTCCCTCACGACGCTGATCATTGTTTTTCTCTCGATTACTTATTTCGCTCCATCGTTCAGATGGAACACGCCGACCTTCTCCTGTATGCTTAGATGAACTATCAATCCAACCTTCTTTCCTTTGAGAATCAACAAACTCCTTCTCCCCATCTCTCCGACGATCTTTTCTGGCTGTTGAATTTGTTTCCCTCTCTTCATCACGCCAATGATCACGTCTTCCACTCTCTATGTCACGTGCAGATGGTCTGAAAACATCCTTTTTCTTTTCAGCGTCAGGAAATTCTTTGTCAGAAGGTTTACTTGCATTTGGACGATTTCCATGATGAGGATTGATATGAAGATCCTACAATAAGAAAAATCAAAATCAAATGAATCAATGGGTTACATTATAGTCAATAAAGATTTAAAAAAAAATCAAAGCTAATACTCCTAATATAAGCTTACTGAATCTGAGACCATTATTCATACTTGAGCTAGATTCATATATACACACAAAACACAATATGAGAATTAAGAATAAAAGAGATATTGAGATCGATTACTTATACATAAAAAAAACTAGAAGTAGAGATCAATTAAACTATCAACAAAGACGACAACAAATTTACAAATAGATAACACAGAAGGTAGGTAAACACTTTACCCCAAAATGCAATCCTTGCTTGTTTTGATCTCCAGATTTTGCTATAAGCCATTGGGGTGAAAGTGGTAAAGATGCATCAAATTCATGCATTTCTGCATGTGAAAAGGGAATAAAAAACTTAAAAGAATTATCAATGGAAAAACTCCGACAGGAAATCACCTATCACATCATTCCAAAAATATTATTAAAAATAGAATCAAACTACTGTTATTTCCTAAAAACATAAAATAAAAAAATATAATCGATAAGTTTCGCCATAACAATTCCGTTTGAGCTGTAATAAAAGTTGATGATATTCAAATCACAATCTTTGACGATCGCATAAATATCAAAATACGTGTCATTGTAAAAGGAAAAACACCAAATCCCAACTCAAAGGCAAAACCGCAAAAGAAAATAGAAAGAAGAAAGAATAGAAACCCCAGACATCAGAAAACTTTCTTTATGGATCCGCAATACCATAATCCAGAAACTTCTAGACTTTGCCAAACGGAAGCCTATTCGGATCAAAATAGGAGATCCATCCTGAGAAAGAAGGAGCAAAAGACCTACTACGGAGAACAACGGAGAAAATAAGCACCTTTGGAGATGGGTGGAGAGAGCGTGTTGCTCAAAGTGAGAGTTGGACGGGAATCGGAATCGATCCGATCAGACATAACCGGGAGTTTGGGGAGAGAGGTTCGGAGGCGCAGGAAAACCCTAATCCGTTTGTCTCGTTCTCTCGTTTAAAGCGGCGAGTTGGACGACTTGGTTGAGGATTGATAATATAGGAATATAGGGGGTTCCATAGAATATGGATAGAGAACTCTCTTCCTGATCTGTTGATCTAAAGGCGAAATCACGTGGCAGTGTGCGGTTTGTGAGATTCCGGCGGTTTTGTTTTGTTATATTGGTCCCAATGGTCATTTTATCGTTAAAGCTTTAAGGACTGTTTTTTTTTATTTTTCCGCTTTGTAACGGCGTATTTAGTATTCATACGATCGAATTGCTCGAATTTTGGACGGTTGGGATTGATTTTTGGGTGAAGTGGAGCCGGAATGTATATGTTAATACTTGAAAAAGTAAATGAGAAAATGATCAAATAAAGTTTATACGGATTTTGGATCCATTACCTAATTGAACTTGTCCTGACCAGCGTAGGATTAGGAGTTGATGATCATCTATGCGTTAGGTGTGAAATGATGGGTGGATCCGGTGTCAATGGCAGGCTCTTCATAGTTCTGCTCATATGGTTCTGGCCCTGTTGCATCATAGATTTTTCTATTATCAGAATCAGAATTATTAGAACCAGAATGAGATGATGGCCCTTGAAAACGTTTTGGGCACTTGTAGGAACTATATATGGTTGAACATCGCATGTGGGATTGGGTGTCCGATCGTGGCTAGCTCATCGGATAACAGTTTCTCTTGCCGGAGATATATAGGTGCTAACTGTCATAGATCCACGCTTGAGACTGTGAAACTTCATCTGCACCTGGAACAACCGGAATTGCGAGGATTTCCCAAAAGATATTTCGAGAGCATCCCAAAAGATGATAAAATTGGTTGGAGTCAGCTTCACCGAGATGAAGTTGTCGATGGGGGGGCATTGTTGATCATGCACTGAAGATCCACTGCCGAAGGAAATCGGTGGCTTAGTGTTGTTACTTAAATAAGGCATCCTTTAAGATAAATATAACTCTGGTTCATCCACATAATCCAACCTACTTTTAGCTTCAATTAAATTTAGGTGGTAAAAGAACAGAATAGAATCATCAATCATAATGGAATGCAGACCGTTGGGTTTCTTGATAGGCTTGCCGTTTGCCCTGTTATCCTTAATTCTATCCCTCGTCGGAACCATCATCTGGGTCCTTGGGTCTGTGTGGTTCCGTTCAAAGCATTTCTCATTTTGCACTTCAATATTTTTTTTTGCACTTACAACCATTTTCTTTTGTCATCTCCGCAGAGCGATATTGAGTTGTCTGTGCCCGTGCTGTGTATGCATTGCTGTATTGACCAATTTTGCCATGGATCTCATTCAGCTTCCCGTCAATGTTATCAAATGGTTCGTTCAGAAAATTCCATGTTGATGATGATTCCATGTTCATTCAGAAAATTCTCAAACGATTTTTTTTTTAATTTGAATTATAAATCCATCTTCAATTAATTCATCGACCCCAAAACCAATTCCGCCGCCTCACGGGCTTTTCGTCTGTTGAAAAAACCAGAGACCACGGAGTCCCATGTGATCACTTCAGGAACACAACCATCGTCCAACATCTCATGTACAATACTAGCCGCCTTGTGCACGTCACCTTTCCGGCAAAATCCATCAACAAGTTGATGGAACGTCATCGGAAGAGTAGTGATTGATCGAGTTTTCATACTCAAGTAAACCTGAAAAGCTCTGTTCAGTTCGTCACCCTTGCACAAAGCTTGTGCCACCACGTTGTGGATACGGATGTGAAGACTCCAGGTCAACCTATGTGGCTTAACACCACCCAACGTCATCTCGTCCAAGAAATTCGCCGCCTCCTGAATCTTCCCGACGTCAAGCAAGCATTGGATTAAGTTGGAGTAAATACCTGCATCTGGCTTATGGCCATGAAGCCGCATTCTATCTATCACCTCTAACGCCTGTGTGGTTCTTCGATCCTTACATAACCCATTCATTAGAGAACTGTAGGTGATTTTATTAGGACAGCACTTTGATTTACCCATCTTCTCCAAAATCTTCATCGCCTCGTCCGATCTCGATGCCTTGCACAACCCATCTATCACTGTGCTGAAGGTTACAACGTTCGGCTTAACACCCTTCTCCGGCATTTCTTCAAACAGCTTTACTGCGTCGTCGACCTTCTCCGAGACGCACAGACCGTGAATTAGTGTACTGTATGTGAACACGCTAGCTGGGATTTTCATGTCGTTAAATAATCCCAGAGCTTTTTCGACTCTTCCCGCGCGACACAACCCGGTGATAAGAGATCCGTAGGTATAGCAATCGGGAGCCACGCCTTTCTCTGGCATTGCATCGAACACCTTGATTGCGTAGTCGATCGTTTTCTGATTCTTAGAGAAGGCTTTCACCATCACGTTGTAAACGGGGAGGCATTCATCGAGACGTAAATCTCTCATCTCCTTGTAAAACTCGTGAGCTAGCTTCATCTGGTCACCGTCGACGAGGGCCGTGAGAACCGTGACGTATGATTTAATGGTAGGCCGGCATTGGAATTCTGAAATCATGCGACGGAAAAGGAGGAGAGTTTGGTGAGGACGGTGGGCACGAGAATAAGCGTGGAGGAGGGAGAGGAATGCAGGTTCGGGGAAAGGGAGTGGTAGTTTGAGAGGGGAAGTGAGAAGATGGAGAGCGTCGGAGAACAGATTGGAGGATGCCAGACGGGAGATTATACAGGAGAAGGTCTGATGGTCGTGGCAGTATCCGTTGGAGTATTCGTCGGTGGCCGAGTTGAAGATCAGCAGTGCTTTACGAGTGTCAGGTTCTGTACGGATCAAATGGAGAACTTGTGCTGGAGTGATCTGATTCGTCCATCGGATTGCCTTCGTAGCGCCGCCGATGGTCATTTCTCTGGCCGTAGAATGAAGATTAGAGGTGTGAGAGATCCGCCATTTTAATTATATAATTTATATAAATACCCAGAAATTTTAAATAAATTATTAATATTAAAATTCATCCTTCACGGCACGAAATCCAAGCACTTTCTTCCTTGTACATTTTTGCTTTAATTTTGCTTCAAACCTGAACCCGACCCGAGGCGGTCGGGTAAGGTATAAGTCTTATATTTTGTTCACTCACAATTTTTTTATCAAGTTAACTTGATATCATGTTAACTATTTTGATTACTCAAAAATTCACCTTCTGATTCTCTCTACCTTTGAATCCATGACTCTTACTTGTCCTTTAAAGGATCGGTTTCAAAACACTATGCACATAAGACCAAAATGATAGGGATAACAATTATAAACAACACAACCAGAAAATAATTAGAGATTTTTTTTTTTTTTTTTTTTTTTTTGCCCTTTCTTCCATTTTTCATTTTACTTGATTCGATGACATTATCAATCAAGCACCTACATTCAAACAAATTGATTATAATTGGGCAAAAATTGATAATGCCTAAAGCTAAATCTAATAAGTCACACCAATCAAACCCATCATACTTTTTTTATCTTACATACCATCATGACACTCCTTTTATAGCTTAATTATCATGAACTGAATTTCACTTTCTATTAGCACTCTATAAGATTCATCTTCTCAATTGCTCTACATTCACCAAAAGTGACCAAAACCTAAAATATTACATGATTAGATTATCCTTACCTCTACCTATCCTTTTATCTTAGAGATCACTTAATTGTCGTCCATCAAACCTATGAAAATGTTATCATAAAAAAATCAAAATCCAGTGGCAATAGATATCTAAACAAACACATAAACACCAATGACCATTCTTCCAATCTTCCCATACTATTTTATGAAAAAAAACTATTAGGATAACACTTATCGATGTTTCTATCAAAGTAAAAATCGTACTAAAAAACAAGAAGACGGGCAAACTATAAAACATTGATGGAAAAAAAACTCTGGTAAAAATATAGCACTTTGAATAAGAATTATTTTTTCCAAGTTGTGAAAAATACAGAATACCAGACCTTGTGGGAAAAAAGATAAGCATGACGAATCCAATGTGATACAAGAATTGAGACGAGCAGAAGAAACAGCGGTATGTAGTGGAATCATTGATCCAACGGTTCTCAGAGTCGCATACACCGTCCTGACTGATTTTAATAAGAAGAAAATAGTGAATTCAAATACTTGGGTATGGAAAAAGTTGTGATACATCGATCATTTGAGAATGGGTTCACCTCGAAATAAGAGGAGTGGAACTTTTGAAAGTCGGATTGAGAAAGGACATGGGAATAGAGGTGGTTTTCGAACGCACTGAAGCTGATCTGATCACAGCGATGGCCACAGATCTGTAAAAGGACGCCATCTAAAATCCCCTTCATTTGCAAAAAAGTCGTTAGTGATAACTGATATATAACGGACGAAATGCCTTATTTTGATTCTATAATGGAAAAAGCTATTCACACCACAAACCTATTCAGTAGAACTTCTTAGTTTTACAAACCAGTTTCTTGAAGCTTGCTTCAAGCCATATAAAGATTTATTTAGCTTACAAACTCTTTTATCCTCTTCCTTTAATAGACCTGGTGGAGGTTTTAGGTATACCTCTTCACGGAGCTCACCATGAAGGAAGGCATTATTTACATCCAATTGATGTAATGTTGTTCATCCTTTGATGGTTGAAAATGATATGATCGTTTTATTTGTGACTATTTTTGCCACTGGTGCAAAGGACTCATAGAACTCATATCCTTCTTTTTGAGTAAACCTTTTTGCTACCAATCTGGCTTTGTGCCTTTCTATATTTCCATTTGGTAGATATTTAACTTTGTAAATCCATTTTGACCCAACTACCTTCCTATTCTTTGAAAGTTCATTTAAAGTCCATGTATTGTTCTCTAATAGTGCTTTCATTTCTTTTCTCATAACTTCTATCCATTTGGGATATTTGGAAGCCTCTTTAAATGATGTGGGTTCATCATTTATTGTTATTTGTCTTAGTAAGTTTTTATGTTGCTTACTTACTCTGTGATATGACATCTGATTACTCATGGGATGTTCTATTTCAAGTTTTTGGTTGTATTCCTTTTTTCTTTTTGAAGATAAAAAATTTATATAATATTTTGGTATTGTAATTTATCTTCCCAATCTTGTTTTATTATTATGTTCTATTTGATTGGAATTATTTTCTGAGATGATTTCTACTGTGATATGCTCTCTTGAGTTGTCACAGCTATAATCAAATGAATTTGATATATTTAAATTCAGCCAGCATCACCTGCGAACGTCCGCAGGTGATGCTGGCTGCGGATGGTCGACCACATCCGTCGGATTTAAGTCAGAAATACGACGGAATCAGTCAAAAATACAACGGAATCGCGAGTGGCCTTCCGCGATTCCGTCACTGCAGTTCCTGACATACATCTTCGGAACTGCAGTCGCCGAACTACATCTCGGCAGTTCCTGAACTCATCTGCGATTCCCGAACTGCAGTTCCTCAACTGCAGTCGGCAACCGCAGCGCGTTTCCACTGCGGACGTTCGCAGTAGAAATGCACCCTATTTAAATTACCCTGTTCTGAGCTGGGTTTTGTTTGTTCTGAATTGCATTGCCCTGGACTATGTGTTTGAGTGTCCTAGGTTGTTTGGTGTTGACTGTACTGAGTCATTTGTATTTTATTGAGTACAATTTATATTTTGTTCTTCCTAATTTGGATGATGATATTCCTATTCAGGATATTTTGTTTTATTTAGATTTCATGAGTTTTGAGATGTATCATATTGTTTGATTTATTATTGAATATTCAAACTTGCTGAATTTTAAGGTTTCTTGTTTGATTTATTTCCTTCATTATTCAGACTTGCTGAATTTTGAGGTTTATTGTTTGATTTATTTCCTTCATTATTCAGATTGGATGAATTTTGAGGTATGATTGTTTTTGGATCGTTAATCTGGTTATTTCCAGTTATTTTTAATGATACTTATGATGATTCTGTAGTTTCATCGTTAGTTTTATATTTTTCTTCTAACTGTGTATATATTATTATATTTTACAGTCTGGAAAAATATTATTTGGTTTAATTGTGCTTCCACTTCTTTGAATGGAAATATATTTTCTCTGAAACACATATTTCTACTTGTGTGTATCTTTTTATTTTCTATATTAAGCACTAGAAATCCTTTGACTCCTGTTGCATATCCTATAAAAACTCCTTTAAAAGTTTTAGGTGAGAACTTATGCTCTCTTAGGTTTATGGTTGCATAACATAAACATCCAAAACTTTTTATTATGTTGAAGTTCGATACTTCCTTATGAAGTTTTCCATATTGAGTTTTGTTTAATAGAACTTTTGAAGGAGTTCTATTAATTAAAAAAGCAACAGTCTGAATACACTCACCCCAATATTGGAGTGGTATATTACTTAGGAAGTGAAGGGATCTTGCTATTTCTAGCAAGTGTTTGTACTTCCTTTCTACCCTAGCATTCTGTTCTGGGGTATATGAGCATATGTACTGGTGAATTATTCCAAATTCATTAATTATATCTTCAAAAGCCTTGAAGATAAATTCCCCCCTCCCATTATCACTTGTAAGGATTCTTATATTTTTACAAAAATAATTTCAGATTATTTTTATAAATCTTTTAACACATTCGGTTATTGAATTTTTATTTTTTAGTAAATAAGTCCATGTTGTTCTACTCAAATCCATCATGGGTGAGAATGGGAAATTTTCCCCATATATGCATTAACTCAAATAGATCCTTTGATTTAGTTGTGTTTGGCTAATGGACATATTTCACATTTTTCATGTATTGAACTGAAATTTTAATTAAAATTCAACAGAAATGTATCCAAATTCCTAGAATTATTACATTTTATTCTATTTGATTTAATCGAGATTTTCATCTTCTCTCTTGATATGTGGCCCATCCTCTAGTGCCTCAAATCCAAAGTTGTGTTGACAGAGTCATGATATGTTTGGTGTGTTTGTTTGAGATAGTACAGTCCTTGGCAGCAATTACCGTGACCAATCACACTCTTTGATCTGTTATCTTAAAAACACATTTTGTTTTATCGAAAATGATTGATATATCATTGTCTATTGATAGTTTACTTATTGAGATTAAGTTTACTCTGAATTCTGGTATATATAGAACGTTTCTTAGTATTATATATTTTTTAATCTATATCACCAATCTGTTTTACTTTACAGATTTTACCACTTGGTATGGTCACATGGTGATCATAATCAAGTGCTCTTGTTGTTTAAAAAAAATATGATGTCCCCAGTCATATGTTGGGAGGCACTCCTATCTATAATCCATTCATTCTTAATAAAAGAATTTAAGGCAAAAGTCATACCGTTGCTTTTATTTAAAAAATCTTTAAGCATTGGCAATTTTTCATTGGTTAGTTCAGGGCTTGCAGAGCTAGAGGCTTGATTTGCATATTCTATCTTGGTCTTCTTTTCTGGTTGCTCTTTCTTGTTCTTTCCTTTCTTGGGAAATCCCACAATGTGGTAGCAATCCTTTCTTTCATGACCATAATATTTATAATTGTCACAGTAAAGGCTGATATCTAATTTCTTACCAGATATGATGTATAAGACCCTCTCCTCTTTTGCTTTCTTTTCATCTTTATCACTTTTTGCAAAAAATGCTGAAGTATCTGTGATGATTCTCTCCTCTTTGTAATTTACCTTTTGTTTCTCTTCTTAAATCTGGGGGCATTTCCTGTGATCCTAGAATCTAGGATCTCAAAGTCATAAAATTCCCATTAAGACCTAACAGAAAATCATGTACTTTATCAGATTCTAGCTTTTCATTATAAACTGGTGTGCACTGTCGACACAACTTAACATTGCAGTTATCCATTTCTATGTATTGATTCCAAATAGATTTAAATTTATCAAAATACTGGGTAATTGTATCAGTACCTTAAATTTATTTGCCTCTTTAAATCCTCAACTATTTTCAGTTTCTTTAGGAATGAAATAAGAGGAGAGGCAGAAATGATATTCAGATAAATCGAGCTTTAAATCGAAATTTCTGTTTCTATTTAATACAGCAGATTCATTCTAAAAATATATATGGAAATGATAATTTGGAATCACTAAAGTTTAAACACGTAGAAATGATGGAATCACAAGAACTTGAGGTGGAAAGATAAGGAGACGGACATACCTAGAGCTTAGAAAGAAGAGGAGACGGACCGAAGTTCGGTGGCCCGTGGCCGGTTGCCGGATCGTGAGTTTTGGGGAAATGGAGATTGAGATTTTAGTAAAGAATTTATTTTTATTGAACATTTTATTTAGGAACCCTCAAACTTGATAAAATTATAATTAAGGTGTTTTAAAATTAAAAAATTTCTGCGTGGATCTGTCTGCTGTGGATAATAAAAGAACGATAAAAGAAAGCACGCGAAGAAAGTTTAGATGAACACGAGTACATTCATACAGAACATCATCAATTCATCATACATGAAAGAAAAAAACTAAACGACGGATCTTGTATGGTACGGATTCTAGCTTGCTAATCTGTTGTTGTTGCTGCTACCTGCTACTCGGAAA
Organism: Zostera marina; assembly: GCA_001185155.1. Classification (NCBI taxonomy): domain Eukaryota; kingdom Viridiplantae; phylum Streptophyta; class Magnoliopsida; order Alismatales; family Zosteraceae; genus Zostera; species Zostera marina. Next base: position 266,524 of record LFYR01000680.1, on the reverse strand, counting down.
CGGCCTTTTTGAGTGGGAGGCTGCTTTCAACTTGTGGTTTTGTAACTTCAGACTTATCCTCCACGGCCTTGGACATATTAAACATCCTTTGCATCGTGCTCTTAAAACAGTTCTTGTGATCTTCCATGGAAGCGTTGATGAATTCATCTATGTGATCCTTGATATCTTGAATGAAGGATGCGTTCTGAGATTTCTTCTTTCGGCATGGATTGATCTTGATCGATGAAGTGAAATGGGACGAAGTGTCTTCTTTAGGTTCCATAATGGAACAAATCTGCTCAAATAACAAACCACCAGATCTGAATCAACAAAACTACAAAAGACAACCTTCAAGATCAAGATTTGCAGAAAATAACATGAGATCGATCAGCACCCAACCCGATCGGTTTAAATGTATAAAAAATCAATAGAATCTGTGGGCAACCGAACGTCTGAACCTACCCACCGGCCACCGCTGAAACGAAGAAGAAACTATGTGCCGCCCCTTTTATCCGTGTGCGTTTATTGGGCAGGGAGTTAAATGTAATTTTTACAATATATTGATATTTTTTAAGAGTTAATATATAAATTTCACAATATTTCTGCTCCCACGTATCACAAATCTTCTTCCCCCTTCCCCCCCACGACTCACGTTCAAAACCCTAATCTTCTCCAGGAATCTCTTCTTCACTGTTGTTGCTGCCTTGCTGGAAATCTCTTCTCCAGTTCTCCTTCCGTTGCTACTTTCTGGATTCTCTGGTATTTATTTGTTGATCTTGTTTATACATATTATTTGGGGGAAGACCAAATGCAAAAGAGTAGAAAATATACACTTAATGATAACAAACCCATAACATATATTTGAAACTTATTTTTACATAAAGTAAATTTGAGAATCAATGATGGCTGCGGTATCCGGTGAACAGACAGAACAGTAGTGATTAGTGAAGGGCTTTCCTTAATAGTTAATCCTTATCTAATATCCAGTCAGACAGTAGTCAAAGTGATCCCGTTTGAATGGTAATTAAGTTAACAGAAGAATTTAAGTAGAGTAATTAGCAAAAAAAAGAAGGAATGTAAGTTCTACGATCTCATAGCACTATAACAGTGACCAGCAACCCAAGTTCTGAACAGGGTTTGATCATGGATATAGAAGCACATAAATGGCATTTACTCACTGCAATTAAGGATTGGTATGATAAAATCAGATTGTCAACATCAGTATAATGGCTAATTCTTATTTTCTTTAATATTATTCTTCTTTCTTATCTTTCTGTTTATAAATTATTTCCTTCTGATTTTTTTTTAGGTTGACTACTCTTGCCGGTTAGAGTTTTGTCATTTGTGAAAAGTTTAAAAAGATCTTCATTTGTCAAGGTTATGTTACTTTTTTTTATTATTTTTTAGAATTGATAGATTTATAATTTTATGCATTATTTCTTATATAATTTTACACTCCGGTTGACAGATAGCAGCTCGTACCTTGCGATACCGCCCTCGACGATCGACGGATGCGCATCGGACAATCCACGCTACGTCGATCGTCCGTTCCTTGATGTTCTCCAGAGTCGGCTTGGGTCGGCACAGATCACATGGTCTCCGTAGCAGCTAGTCAGTAGAGGCATGGTCTCAATTTGTACCTTCGGTGTCTACACGTCGATCACGTCACCCTACTGTGTCAAGTCGAACACCCCCACATCCATTCGGAGAACATCGTCATAGTCGTCTGTAGCCTCACACTACCGGATCAGGTCCGTCAATCCGTCTACCTTCGGCGGACCTTGATGTTCCCACGATCCGTCAATAGCTAGTATCCCTAATTATGCTAACTCTTCACATGCTCTCTGTCCCGCCGGTGCCGTTACTAACACCGGCATTGCAGAGGAACTTCATTGTTGGGGATCCGATTAGAAGAGGTTCGTCTTTAGCTGCGGCGGCGATGGACAGGAAGGTGATCGACGGGGCGAAGGAGGAGATGAACTCCATCACATCACAGAATCTCGATCACGCATCTGCTCAGAGACAAGCTCGTCAAACTTTTTCCATCGCGCAGCAGAATCTTGATCACTTACTCCTAAAGGGGGCTCCGACTGGAATCGTCATGGAGGAGGTGAGTTGTTTGAATTTTGAATCGATTGGTGTTTTGAAATACAGATTTTGTACTGTTACTACTGTAGAGTGTGGTATTTGATGTTTTTATTTTTTGTATAGAGGTATGAGAAGAATTCGAAGGGGATTGAGGTGTTTTGGAAGAGTTGGTCACCTAAGACAGATGGGGATCAAGGGTTCTTTGTTCTTCTGTCATGGTTATGGTGATACCTGCACTTTCTTCTTTGAGGGTATTATTTTGCATTTATGAATTGGTTGATTGATTAGTTGATTGATGAGTAAATAGAAAAAAATGCATCTTGGGTGTTCAGGAATTGCCAAATGGATTGCTGATGCTGGTTATGAAGTCTATGCCATGGATTACCCTGGATTTGGTCTCTCTTAGGGTTTGCACGGGTATATTCCTAGCTTTGATGGAATGGTCGACCAAGTTATTGAACAGTATGACATTCTGAAAGGTTTGAAGATCGGTTGGTTTTGTCATTAATTCATAATTTCAACTAGATATCTGGAATGATTTTTGTTACTACTGAACAAAACTAGGTATTGGGAATTTGAGATGAAATGACATCCTTGTATTTTCTTCCCTTCATTTTTTCAATCGAAGTAACCTTCAATTTTCGCTAATTTGATTCAAAGTGGATCATATTTTGCAGACTTTTTTTTCTCTCTTTGTAAATTCAAGGTTAATAATCAATTGAAATGGAATGGTGTACATGCAGCAAAGAAAGAAGCGAGCAAAGTTCCCAATTTTCTTCTAGGACAATCTATGAGAGCAGCAGTGGCACTTAAGGCCCATTTAAAACAACCACAGGAATGGGATGGAATAATTCTTGTTGCGCCAATGTGTAGAGTAAGTCCTGGAAATTTTATTTTCAATTTTGTTAATTTTTTGATATTTTTTATCCTTGATGTATTTGTTTCTCCATGAAAAGATTTCAAAGGGAGTCACACCTCCAGTTGCAATCTTGAAGGTTTTTGCCCTAATGTCTTATTTCCTACCAGAAGCAAAGATGTTCCCAATCTCAGATACCGACAACATGACATTCAGAGACCCAATCAAAGGAAAAATGGTTTGTCATGTCCTTTGGATTTTACAAACACTTTTATAGTAGATATACACTGACATTGTTTTGATCTAATTGTATAGTCTGACTACAATGTCATCTCATACAATGATCAAATGCGGTTGAGGACTGCGACTGAACTTTTGAAGGCCACTAGTGACGTCGAAACTCAATTAGAGAAGGTGAGATTCAAAATTAAAATGCAGTAATAAATGGTAATCAGAAATATAATTTTCTTGTCTATTTGAAATAATAATACACCGGACCTCGTTTCCAGGTTTCTGCTCCATTGCTTATACTCCATGGGGCTGCAAACCAGATCACCGATCCTCAAGCCAGTCAGCTACTGTATAAAAAGTCTTGCAGCCAAGACAAAACATTGAAGTTGTATGAAGATGCATATCACTGTATTTTGGAGGGTGAACCCGATGATAGAATTTCATGTGTGATTACAGATATCATCTCTTGGCTTGATTCTCATTGCACCCTTGATTAATAGATTCATATTCTCGATTTAAGGCACCCCTTCCCGATTTCTGAAACAGAGACAGTTTTACCCGATAGAGCTTTGAAGAGTCTTGTCTTAGTGATTGAATTTCTTAATCCACTGGTTTTTGAAATCTTTTAGCATTTCCTCATTTAATGGAGAAGAAGAACAAGTTGGGGATCATCTACTGATTATATTATGTCAGTAAGTGAGCCGAAGATTGGTTTGATGAGTTAATGAAGTTGAGATAATAGTTGACATCATCATCATCATTCTCCAATCTCCATTTTTTGCTGTTCATATTTACATTTACTTTGCATATGTAAGAAGAAGAAGAAGAAACATTGTCATTATTATGCATAGATTAGAGATAAGATTGCATGGACCCTCTTTTAAAATATTGTTGACCTTGACTTGCTACCAAGAGAATTTGGAACGTTGATTTTTTTTTTCATTTATTATTTTTTTTTTTAGTTTTATTTTGATAATATATAGATAAATTTTATTTACTTGTAATGATAATATTAAAATTAAAATAAACAAAAAAAAGGGTCTAAAAAGAAAATTTTGCAATTATTATATTGAGATTTCTTTGGATTTGTTTTCATATCTTCAAACTTCCAAAGTCCAAATTGGGGTCTGAGGATTTAGATAAATCTTCATCATTATTATTATTAATATTTATTTTTGAAACAATATTGATTAAAAATTTCAACTCTATATATATTGATGGGTTGTTTTTCAGGAATGAAGATATCTTATTCTTCTTCATCACCGTCGCGAAATACCGAAGAGATGGGCCTTTGTTGCTTGCTGTGTATCCGCCATATAAGGAACCTCCGACTACTGCTGCCGCTGCTGTTGATCCTGCCATCGTGCTTGTTGTTCGTGGAACAGTGGGGAGTTCATCTACACACAATAGGGAGAACAGTGAAGGACATTCAGAGATGCAAGAATTCTGCTATTTAATAAATAAATTTGCAGGGATAGGGAAAAAAATAGCACTCCAAAAAAACTGCACGAATAAGGTAATGAAATTGATATCCAACATGAATTCAAAATTTAAAATGAATCCCTACTGTTCAGATTAATACTAAACCCTCAAAACTAATGGTACATTGATGTGTTCTTCTGATTATTAAATCAGATGAACTTTCTATCCTAACAGTCTGCAAAACTAGATGACACCTTGTATGTAAGACATATCTGGAACCCATGGATTCCAAAAGATGAACATGTGTTCATTTTCAAGTTGTATATATTTTGATTTCAAGCAATTCTGTCCATAATTTATTTATTTATTTATTAATCGATTCAATCTAGTTATGGTGTTAGGTAGCTTTTCAATCAATTCAATTGAAATATGTCCTCGGATTAATCTATCTCACTCATGTGAGAGGTCATCTACACACAATGGGGAGAACAGTGAAGGACATGTGTTCATTTAGATAACATGTGTTCACATTCGTGTAAGGGATCATTTGCATAACATGTGTTCTAAGCAAACACGTCTTGGGATATTGCCTGTGAAGCACATTCTAGAGAGGGGAAAAGAATACACATGTTGAGTAGCAAAAATTGAAGCACGATTTTGGTCATCCAAGATTATAAAAAACTAAAGTTACATCTACAGAATTAAACAAACGGCATAAAATCGTTTAATGAAAATTGGGTCTTTAGACTCTCAATGATTACAGATTTCGACGCAACCAGGGAGTAGAGTAATTATTTAAGTCACAAAAGAGCGATTAATTCTGAGCTAAGACAAAAAAGGATAGATGATACCAAAGATTTACCTAACCGAAGTCCGGATGCGGTTGCTGTCGGAAACGAACAGAGGAGATCGAGATTAAAATTGCAATCGACACTATGTCGTATAATGCAGGGAGGGGCGATATCCAAATGTAGACGATTGAAGAAATGGAAATGGAGGAAGAACAAGTTAGGAATATTTGGAGAGTCCGGCGGGGTTCCAAATAGAATAGAAGAAAAGAGCAAGGTAGTGGAATCGAGGACGACTTGGGCAGGCATTGAAGGAGGTTTCTGTCAGTCAACGGTATGGCGGCCGAACAAGCCAAATACGTACACAGGGGTATGGGTAGAAGTCACATCGGATGTCCGATGGCAGGCAACCTCGATGGACGGCCAAAAAAAATCTAGGAAAACGACGGCTGCATTACATGTCCGCAAAAGGTCCCAAAATTGCAGAACGCTTCTACTAAGAACCTCTATATGAGCACTATCTGAGAACTCCATCATGACCGTCCAATCCAAGCCTTTTAATTCTGACAGTCCATTGTTGGTGTAAGTATTTTCCAGACTGAAGGACACTCATGCAGGCAATAGTACGCTAAACATGCAATAGACTGGTGGACGTAAGGGTGAATTCACTTTTCCAGCAACATCTCCTCAACATCTATTGAAAACTTGAAGGAAAGTCTAATCGATCCCCTCAACATCTCATTTTCCCTCTTCTATTTTTCGTTGCCCCTCTTTCTCAGCCGCGTTTTCCAAGCTTCCTTCCAGCAAGCTATGTCTCACACATCCGGCGCTCGTGACGGGAAGTCTTCGGTCAGGTAGCACTGTTTTCCGCTTATTTTTGGTCGGCCGCATCTCCTGATTTCTTCTTTTCCTCATTTCCTCATTTTCGATTTCCTCATTTTTTCGTCCTCTTGCAATTTCTTCCAGTATGTTCTGTTTTGTAAAGTTTTTTTCCATTTTCAGTTACTACGATCTATAGTAGTTTTTCCATTTACTATGATCTAATTTTTTCCATCATGGTATAGTTGTTTTTCCATTTCTTACGATCTGTTTTTTTTCAATCTCCTGATATATTAGTTTTGATTTTTTAGTAGTGTTTTTTTGGAGTGTTTTTCCATGTCTATAAGTGTTTTTAAATTTATCCCCTTTTTTGTCAAACTATGACAAATGGGTATCGGTTTTTCCCCCCCTAATATACAATCTGTATTTGATCTTGTGGAGTTAGGTAGTTTTGCTGTTTCATGTATATACAGTGTTATTGGTTTTTACCTTGTTTGAGATCATTTTAATGGTAAAAATCTGATATGTGACTAATTATTAACACCCAAATGCTAGACACAATAATGACGTTGGATTCAACATTGATCTTTTCTGAGTTTTAATGAGAAAATGATTAGTTAACCATAAGTTTGAATTTTGATGAAATTTAAATTTAAATAAATGCAGCAGATGGTAATTGAAATGTGTATATGCATTGTGGCCTTTAAACTCTAGTAGTTTGGAATAAGATTAGGAGCATAATACAAATAGTGTATAAAGGGCTGACAATTTTTTTTAAAGTGCAGAAATTCAAGATAGAGATAGAGATACCTTCTATATTTGATCTTGAGAATGGGTTTACCGTGTTTGTCTATTTTTTTCACCTTCTCTAGTAATTCTTCCCCACTATTTCTATTTCATTTCTCCTTTTATATCCCCTCATTAGACAATGATATTTTCCTCACTGTAGATCTTCTAATGTTAGAAATGGGTTTGTTTTATACAGGTAGATCTTGTTATTTTCCCCACTTTTATACACGAATATTTGTGGATGTTTTCTTATGTAATCGTGCATGTTGTTTCCCTAATTTTAGCAATTTTATAATGCTTCCTTTTGAAAATTATATATTATCTGCAGGTCGTTATTTAAGAAAAAGGCTCACAAGAAAAGATCGGACATTGGTAGTTCGTCTACTCCTGGTATGTGTGAATTTTGATTGTTTGCGTTAACCTGTGATGTGTGTACTATGCACTATGTACTATTTTGTGAAACTGCACTATGCACTATTGACAGTTTCAGTTATATTATGTGTCTGATTCACAATGTCATGTTCATAGAATTGGTGGCAGATTATGATGAGCCGTGCTTCTGCCCGGCTTGCCTAGCCGACCCAATTCATCGAGAGGATCATCATCGTAACGAGGATGCTCGTGCACAAGACGATTTAGACCGCGCGTTCGGGCACGCCAATATCGATGGTGTTCGGGCAGGTGAAGGCCCTTCAAACCCACATGTCATCCCTTCTACGCACTATGCACTATGAACTTTGTACTATACGCTATGCACTATGTACAATGTACTATGTACTATAGGAATATGCACTATGTACGACGAAGTATGTAGTACGTGCTGTGCACGAAAGTTTTGTAAGAAAAATGTACTATTCACTATTACCCATGCAATTTGTACTATGTGTAATCGAATATTAACAATGCACTATGTACTGTGCGCAGTGCACTGTGTACTGTTGACTGTGAAAAAGATTGGAGATGAATGTACAAATAGTGCAAACCCAACCCTTCATGAAAATACCTTAATGAGGAGGGAAATAGAGTGGGGGGGAAAAACGGACAACATACCTGGGCAGATATTAGAGGAGATCCGATGACCATTTTTTTTAGAGAATATAGAGAAGGTTAGAAATGGAAGAAGAGACTAGAGGCAAGGAATGGGAGGAAATAGAGTTTAAAAAGGGGATGAAGGAAGGGGAGGAAACGTGAGTGAGAAAGAAGGGTAAAAGTAAAAGTGAAAAGTAGGTGGAAAGTAGGTAAGAAAAGTAGATGTGAATGGTGACAAAACACATTGAACAAAGGGATGTTGTTAGTGAATAATGACAAAATAAAGATTATGCATGGGGATCTTCCCCCAAATAATAGAAATAATGAATTAAATTAATGACCGTCGGATGTAGATGAAGGACAAGGATTGAAAGTTCTTACCGGGTTCTCACGCTTCAGGTTCTCACCTGAAGCTGGCCCTATAAGATTGTATTCTTAGATTTAAAGTAATCTTAATTTTTAAATTACAGATGAAGAAATATTTTAAAAAGACAACCCTTTCTTCACAATTGCAAGAAGATATTCCGGAAACAAGTAAAAGAAAACGATTATCTATTATTCCTAAACCATTAGCTTCCAACGATCTTTCTTCTAATTCAGCATTAAAAAAGAAGATGTCAATGTATAATATCAATGAGATCGATGATATTAGAAGGAAGTACATTAAAAAAGATCATTGTCAACCAAAAACACACTTATTTCCGCAAACTTGGTTTGGCAAATTTAGTAGTCGATTTAACCGTTCTTGGTTTATACATATTTTACATGGTTGGAGTATAGTATTTCTGATGATTCAGCTTTTTATTTATGTTGTCACCTTTTTAAACCATATGAAGGAAATAAGGCAGGCGGAGATACTTTTGTTACAGTTGGATTTCGAAATTGAAAAAAACCTGGTAAATTGCTTGAATATGTTGGACTTGTTGATAGCTCTCACAATAAGGCATTGGAAAAGTATAAGAATATGAAGAAAACAAAACATCAATTAGAACCTATTTTAGAGAAACATATATCGAAGAAGATATTTTTAAAACTATAGACAACGAAGTTATTTTAAAAATATTTAATGATATGTGTCATCGTCGTAGGGCATTGAAGTAATGTAAAATGTATTTGAAATTTTTATGCTTAATTGAATGAATGTATTTATTTTTAATTTGAATATTAATTAATGTATTGAATAATAATTATGAAATGAATGTATTGAATTTTTATAATCGATTTTATGAATAGGTTATGCCAAAAATTTACAAAAAAAAAATTCACCTTCGGCGAACCCCTGGCCCTTCCCCCTGCTAGGGAATCCTGAATATAATTTATGTAACATGATTAATTTTTTTATCGACAAGAACATGACACGAACACGGGCAACACGATTAATTTTTTTATCGACACGAGCACGATCTATGTCAAAAAATTGATACGGACACGACCGAATCCGTATCAATACGACATGAACACAGTACGTTAACACGTTTATTTTTTTTATGTTTCGCGTAATCGTGTCATTTAAAAAAAAAAACACTAAATCGACATTGTTATTAATTATGTCAAAATTTTAAACACCAACCCGATACCATTATGAACGTGTCGTGTTAAAATTATGTTTTTTTACGAATTGTGTTACCATAATTATACTAATGAGATTGTCGGCTATTGACAAACGTGCATATCGAATTTGAACGGGTGATCAATCCCTATAGGTCGACTGGATGCGTGCAAGGTGCGTCCAAGAGAAGTGCTTGCTGATATTGCTCCGGTGTACTACCAGTCAACTTTATGGTCGAGTATTCTTAGAAACAGGAAAGAAATAGCGAAGTGTGTTGATTGTGGTCCAAATTATCAAATCTACTTGAGGGGAATAGGTAATTCATTTTTGTTTAAAAACATCAACAATACAATTTGCTTGCCTTCCTACCTCTGCGAATCCATTGACTGCTGGTTTATAGTCCTGAAATAGCGATTTTGCAGTCTTGAGGTTCTTTTTCTTCTAGAGTTCAAGAAAGAGTCATTCTCTTTAATTGGTGTTGGTACCATAGACCGAAAGAGCAGCCTTCAAGGCCCAAGCGCGCGAATGGGCCCGAAGGTGCAGGTGGGCCGGCGAACCCACGAGGCCCAGGGTCAGTCAAGAAGCACTATAAATACCTCCCCTAGTCCATTAGGGGAGGGGGTTGACAATTCTAAGAGAGCACTTGCACTAGGTTGAGGTTGTGAGCTTACTCCGGCGAGCCCACACACCAACAGTGGTGAACCTGACGTGAACGAACACAACAGCCGAAGAGGAGGAGGAGGACGTGGAGAAGTGAATACCACGTAGGAGAAAGCTCGAGGCAACGCGAGCGGGAGACGCTGGAGTACCGGTCGGCATCGCACCACCGGCAGGACCGGTACTCGGAGGAGATAAGAGCCCACGAAGAGTGGGACACTCAGGAGGAAAGATTGCGCATGGAAATGGAGAAGATAAGGTACGGGTGGGAGTCGCCCAGGAGGAGCAGACGAAGTGGACCCACATCCCCGCCCAAGGAGAGAAGGTCGAGCAGGTCGCGGTCCCGAGAGAGAATGGTGAAGGGAAAGGAGCACGAGAGGCTTCGTCGGTGGGAGCGCGCAGAGGAGAAGGGGCGCGTAGAAAGGGAGAACAAACGAGAGAGAAAGCAACTCGTGAAACTGATATCCACTCTGCAGGACAGCCAGCGCCAGCTGCAGGAGCAAGTGCACCAGCTCACGGTAGCCCCCCATACCCTGGAATCAGACAGGGGCGGAGGCGGTGACCCGATGTACGGGCCGGCTCCTCCGGTCGGGGGGCTCGGGAGCGACGTTCCCCCCACGGGAGGTTCCGGGGGCAGTACGACCCTAGCGGTGGGCGGAGCAGGGGGAAAGGCCCTGGCGCAGCACCTGCTAGACGAAGAGTACCCCCCGGGCTGGAGGGCTCCGAAGATCCCATATTACAAGGGGGACACAGACCCGGAGGACCACCTCCACTCGTTCAAGACCAACATGGAGGACAGAACAAGCCGAAAGGATATCTGGTGCCGGATGTTTCGCAGGGCCCTCACGGGCGACGCGATAACATGATACAGGACGTTGCCCACAGGATCTGTGCATACCTACGAAGGCCGGGTAACGTTGTTCCGGGCGGCTTTCTCACACCGACGTAGGAAACCCAAAATCAAAGCCACCCTCAGCGCCATCACGCAGGGAGAATTCGAGAGCACGCGTGCGTATATGGACTGGTTCGCAGGCGAGATGCAGAAGATTGAGGGGATTTCGGAGGAGGTGGTTTTGTACGCCCTCACGGACAGCCTCCGGCCCACTTTCTTCGCGGGGGACCTAGTACGAAAGCCACCAAGCACCTTCGCAGAAGCTATGGAAAGGTCCCACGGAGAGTGCAACGTGGAAGACTACCTGGGGGCAAAGATCCAGGAGTACAAGCGGCAGCAGAGGGGGAAGGGCGCCCCAACGGGCGCTGGGGGCAGCAGCAATCGCACCAACATCAGCAGCCGCAGACCAAGCTTCCGATCGCCCCGTAGGCGGTGGTATACAGGACAGGTGCTCCCACGGGAGGGGGCGAAGGGAGGTAGGGTCGGTCCCGACTGCAAACCAAAGGCAGGTTTTCCTCACGCTGAGCGGAACGGGAGCCCTACCCCCGCCTAGGCCGATGAGAAAGGACACGACAACGTTCAGGGACACGCGTCGGTTTTGCGAATACTACGAGGACAACAGCCACACGACGGCCGAATGCCTAAACCTGGCGAAGGTGCTAGAGAAAATGAAGCCCGCAACCGGAGCCCCCCCGGCCTCACAAGTGAGACGGATGACAGTCATACCCACAGGGCACCAAGTGCCGAAACAAGAGCCGGCAGACGAAGCAGTAGGGGATATCCTCACCATAGCAGGAGGAGGCGCCTTCCGGGGGGGTGACCCGTGGGAGGGCCGCAGATACGCTTCAGACGTGGACCGGACAACGGGGATAAAGCGCCCGCGAACGAAGATGAAAATCTCGTTCACAGAAGAAGACATGAATGATGTCACCACGCCCCACGACGATCCGCTAGTCATAACCCCCATCTTCCGAAGAGGGGATAAATCCAACGTACGCCTCCACAGGGTCCTAGTGGACACAGGGGCGTCCATAGACGTGTTGTACTGGAATGCTTTCGTTGATCTCGGCCTGGCCCGCGCAGACCTATTCCCGAGCCGGGCCCCATCAGAGGTTTCGGACAGGCGGAAGTCCCGGTCGCAGGGACGATATCCATACCGGTCACTTTGGGCCGGCACGCCCAAGCGAAGACGGTCGAAGTCACGTTCACCGTGGTAAACTTCACGTCCGGCTACAACGCCATCCTGGGGAGAGAGGCTACACGCCTTCCAGGCGGTGATGTCATCGCTCCACCAGTGCCTCAAATTCCCGACCGAGGGGGGGTGCGCACGATCAGAGGATCCTAGAAGAAGGCACACGAATGCTACTTCAACTGGGTTGGGGATGTGATGACATCGGACGAAGGCCTACCACACTCCGCGAGGGAAGAAGTCCCAAAGCCGGAGCCGACGTCCCATACGACCCTAATCCGCCTTGCGCGGGCACGAGGTGCACATAGGAAAGGGCCTCTCGCGGGACTTAAGGTACGGGCTGGAGCAGCTCCTCAGAAAAAATGAAGACTTGTTCGCAAATGAACTAGGGGAGTTGAGCGGGGTATCTCGGGCGTTAGCAGCACACAAGCTCGTGGTGGCCCCGCCCCGTCAGGCAGAAGCTGCGCCCGCTAAGGGCAGAAAAAAGGGACGTAGCAGAAATGGAAGTCGAGAAACTCCTACGAGCCACTACAAAAAAAAGGATCTTGTATGGCGGTCTTTAGATGGCGGATTACCGCCATCAATAATTCAGTAGTTTTGATGGCGGATGTCCGCCATCTATTCTTTGAGTCCGCCGAGGAAAGGTTTTGGCTCGACGGCGGTTCAAAATTATTTTCGATGGCGGTGTTTAGATGGCGGAAATCCGCCATCTAAACTATCCCGCCCAAAATTTCGATTTCCCTCCAATATTCAGCCCGATTACCCGATTAAATTGACTTAACATGGCGGACATCCGCCATGTTAAGTATTCGGGGACTCGGGCGGAAAAAGCCCACCCCAATTTCGATTGGGCGGACTTTCACTTAAGTCCGGGCGGAACTTAAGTGTACTTAAATGGCGGAAATCCGCCATGTAAGGTTTGGGGTTTAATAAAAACCCCAAATCAGAACAGAGAACGCACATTCGCGAAATCCAGACTGCCCACTGCCGACTCCCGATTTCTCGCCGCCGCTCACTCCCGCCGGTCGGTCTCGCCTCGCCGGTCATCTGAGAAGGTATGTGATGGGTTATTTTTTATATTTTGATTTTCTATTATTGCATTTGATCTTTACCTATCCATCTTTTGTAATGGTTTTTGTGATGGGTTTTGTTCTTGATTCTAATCTATTGATCTCTTTATCTATCTATCTTTTTGTTGGTATTTTTGATTTGTTTATTTATGTATGGAATTATTTATGGTGTTTGAATGTTTGAAATTTTGATTTTGATTTATGGTGTTGGAATGTTTGGAATCATATATACTATATATATTATCTATGTTTGATTTTTTTTTTTGGATTTTGGATTTTTGATTATGATTTTGTTATTTTGTGGGTATGTTTGTTTGTTATGTAAGTATCAACTATCAACTATAATCTATGTTTCTTTGTTATTGGAATCTACTGTTTTGATGATTGAGTTTATTTTTGTTTGTTTGTTATTGTTATTTATCAACTAATCTACTGTTTATTTGTTAATAAATTAAGTGATGGCTTTTAATCAAACTCAAATAAGTGATGAATGAGTGTTATTTTAGTGTTATATAAATGTTTTATAAATGAATTATACATTTTCATGTACTGTTGTCAAGTAATTGAAATTATATTGCATCATTTAGTTATTGTATTTTTTAGCTAGTTTATGTACTGTTTTAGTTTGTTTAATTAGTATACTAATCCTTTCTATTGATTTATTAATATATACCAATCTTCATCAATATATGAATTTGTGAAGGTATCGATTTGTGAAGGTATTGATCCGGGAAGGTATCGATCTTCATTTGCGAAGGTATATATCGATCTGTGAAGGTTTATGTTTAATATATTTGTAAATATAATTTAAAATGAATTATTTAATTACTGTTTTTATATTGTTTTAATTTATATATTAGAAAGAATTTAAAGAAATAATTATTTTATTATATAATTATTTTCAAACAGAAAATAATTAAATTTTTTATTTAATCAACTTATTTTTAAATTATTTAAATAATTGTAATTAAATATCAATTTAATTAATAATTTACATGAATCTATATCTTAATTAATTATTTGCATGAAATAAATTTGTTTTAATTATATCTTAATTAATTATTTGCATGAAATAAATTTGTTTTAATTATTTTCTGTTTTTAAATTATTTAAAAAATAATTAAAATAATTAATTAATTTATGTTTTTAAATAATTTAAAATTTATATAAAATAATTAATGTGTTTTTTAATGTAATTAATTAATTTGCATGAATTCAAGTAATTAATTGCAATAAAATTAATATGTTATTAATGAAATATTAAATGTTTATGTTAAAATAATATATTAATTGCAAGTAATTCGGATTGAAGTAAGTTTTGAATTGAAGTAAAAGCTTATTTGCGGTAAAAATTATATAATTTTATTTAATCAATTTATTTTCAAATTATTTAATTTATTGTTAAAATAAATTATTAAATTATCATTTTAATTATCAATTGAAATAAGAATAATTAGTATTTTATTAATTGATTAACAATTATTAAATATTAATTTGCATGAAATTATTATTTTTTTAATTAATTAGTAATTATTAAATTGAAATGTTAATGCATATAATTTGCATGAAATTATAGAAATCATAATGAATAATTATTAAATTGAATGATTTTAAATTGAAATAATAATCATTAATTTGCCATGAAATGATTAATTAATTAATTATTTGTTTGTTTAAAAAATATTAAATAAATAAATTAATTAATTTTTTAGATTTTAAGAAATGTCACGTAGAGTGAAGCAATTACCTCGTAGGAGGGCTCTACCACCCAATCCCCAAGATGCTTTCCGGTTTTATCTCCCGGTTCATCCAGCACCGGCACCTGTTCGTCCAGCACCGGCCTATCCCGCACCGTCGGCACCTGTTCGTCCAGCACCGGCTCCTCCAGTTCCGCAACCAGCAACTCCGAACAAAGTCGTTTATGAAACAGATTCAGAATAGTTCAATAATTAGCTAGATTTTCTCAAAAAAATTGAATTTAATATTAATTGAACTATAATTAATATTGTAATAGTCAATTAATTTTTATCTAATTAATTATAATTCGATAAAAATTTTAATTTTTAGGATAATGTCGAATGTCATGAAAGTACCCGATAAAGATTAGATGAGTTTAGATCGGTTTTCGAAAGAATACGATGAAGGGTTAACAGCTTTCACTAATTTCGCCATTTCGAATTCGACTCACCCAGAAGGTTATTTACCTTGTCCATGCTCGTCCTGCACGAATAGTGAAATGATTCCTATAAAGGAGATGAGGAAGCGTGTCTTCATAAATGGTTGGTTGAAACATTACGATGTTTGGACGCGTCACGGAGAGTTACCGAGTAGATATGGTGAGAAAAAAGTGAAACGAAAAAAGACAATGCCGGAAACTGGTAACGATATGATTGGATTGGTTCGTGCGGTTTACGGAGAATATGTAATTGAGAATACAGTCGACGAAGATTTTCTCGAAACAGAACCTCTCGAATACGAGCCTGTCCATGAAGATCCAGTCGACGAAGATCCAGTCGACGAAGATCCAGTCGACGAAGATCCAGTCGACGAAGATCCAGTCGACGAAGATCCAGTCGACGAAGATCCAGTCGACGAAGATCCAGTCGACGAAGATCCAGTCGATGAAGATCCAGAGCACAGATATGATGATTCGTTCTTACGCCGTCTAAAAGAAGATGAAGAACAGTTATATCCAGGTTGCACAGTGTTTTCCAAACTATCTTTTATCTAGGAATTGTATCAGTTGAAATGCGACAATCATTGGAGTGATAAAAGTTTTCAGAAATTATTATCCATCATGTGTCGTGCTATTCCAAATGGGGAGTCGGCCATTCCGAAAACCATGTACCATGCGAAATCGGTAGTTCGTGACCTGGGCCTCAATTATACGAAAATCGATGCATGTCGTAACGATGGTATTTTATATCGAAATGAGTATGCAGACGCAGAAACTTGCCCGAATTGCGGAACGTGCAGGTGGGTCGTCGAAGGCGTTCAGAAAAACAAACGTGTTCCAGCGAAATGTCTTCGCCACTTTCCGTTGATTCCACGTTTGAAGAGATTGTATTTGTGTTCCAAAATTTCTGAAGACATGATATGGCACCATTCCAAACGTAAAGACGACGGATTTCTTCGGCATCCAGCAGATTCTTTACAACGGAAGAAATTTGACGAGGTTCATCCCAAATTTGCATCCGAACCTCGTAATGTGAGACTTGGTTTAGCAACTGATGGATTCAACCCGTTCAGTCAACAATCTCTATCTCATAGTACTTGGCCAGTGATAGTTATACCGTACAACCTTCCACCTTGGATGTGTATGAAGCAACCGAATTTCATGTTGTCTCTACTAATTTCCGGTCCGTCAGCTCCAGGGAACGATATAGATGTCTATCTTCAATCGCCTATTGATGAACTGAAGATTTTATGGGAAGATGGTGTTACAGCTTTTGATGTACGTACGCAGAAATCTTTTAAGATGTTTGCATCACTTCTGTAGACGATACATGATTATCCAGGATACGGTGATATATCAGGATGGAGCACTAAAGGAAAGTTAACATGTGCACTATGTAAGAATGACACTGAAAGTATTCGTTTAAAGCATGGAAAGAAAGAGAGTTTTATGGGACATCGTCGATTTCTAGATATGAAACATTATTATAGAAGCGATAAGAAAAGTTTCAATAATCAGATCGAAACTAGAGTCGCCCCTAAACGTCTGACGGGTTCTGAAATATATAGTCAAGTTTATCCATTTCGAGATTCAGTAACTTTTGGTAAAACATCGAATGTACCAAAAGATTGTAGGCCGTCGACGAAAAGAACGAAGAAAATACCATTGCCCAAAGGATGGGAAAAAATGTGTATTTTTTTCGAATTACCGTATTGGAAGACGTTGCTTCTACGACATAATATTGATGTTATGCACACCGAAAAGAATGTATGTGACAATATTTTGAACACTATTTTGGAAATGGATGGTAAAACGAAAGGTAGAGTGTTGAATGATTGTGGTGGCACACATTCATTCAAAATCGAATACAACTCTTCTCACGACGACTTCGAAGATTTGTTGTGTCTAATAATAAAGAATGTAAATTACAATAGGAAAAATGTTTGGTTGTTGTGTCAGACCAAGAATCCATATACGAGTGTCTGGCTATGTATTTAAAATAACTAATTTTATTTTAAAATTTAAATATTTCAGATTATGTTTACTTTTTTCGTTCTGATCGGTGTGATAACACCATTCATGGCACTGGCGATGGTTACATCCCGTCGCTCTTTTGAAGAGTCAAGCTCAAGTGGTCAGTTCATTATTCATATTTTAAATATTATCATGATTTCTATTAAATATTAATTCTTAAATATGTAAATTAATTAGATGCGAGGCCATCCACATCGAATGTGCCTCCACAGAAGAAGAGTCGTGGTCGCACAAAAGACCACCCCCATAACCATCCAGAAAAAGGTACGAAATGGAAGGTCATGTTTGACAACACGAACCAAGCGACGGATGAAATGGCAAAGAAATTAACCACAAGAATGACTCTTTTTGAAAAAGATCATACTCTCTTCCCGTACAACATTGAGTGACGTCATCAACCACAACAAAATTTTCAGGACGCGTTAAAAATATTAACTGTAAGTATATATATTTTTATAATATTTATTAATTTTCCAAAACTTATAAGTTTTGAATATGTAGGCTGAATATGATTTAAGTGGAAGCAAAGCTGCACAAACTTATATCAATGCTAGATTGAACAAACTCTGGAGGAGCAACCATAATTCTTTGGTTAAAACTTATGGCTCTGATCCTGATATGAGAGAAGAAGATATTTTAGCGACTCTTCCACCGTATGTCAGCAAACCTCAATTTCTGAATAAATTGAGACAACATCGATCGGAAAAAGGAAAGGTACGTATATGTATATATATATATTTATTATATTAATAAATTTAGAAACTTATAATTTCAGCAAATTTCCCAGATAAATACCGCGAACCGAGCGAATCAAATGACACATCACGCTGGTTCAAAAGGATTAGCGCAACGACGTCATGAATTGGTAATTTATTTATAATTTATATCTAATATTTTTATATATTAATGAATTATGTGAATATAGATGCAACAAGGAAGGAGTGAAGTCGAAGCTTGGTAAGAGACTTTACAAATGACATATAAAGGAAGCGATAAAGTTGTAAGTCTTTTTTAAAATTATTTATATTTTATAATTTTATTATCATTGTTTGATTTTGTTATTCTTTCAGCTTGAAGCCACGGAATTTATCAAAAGTCAAGAGGCAAAATCGTGGGTTGAATCTGAAGCAATGACTCCATTTGTAAGTTCCATTGATTATTTTAAATATATTTCGCATTGATTATTTTTTTATAATGCAGCAATTTATCGAAGCGACGGTCAACAAGACTTTCGGAAAAAATAAGAAGAATAGAATAATAGGAATTGGAGAAGCTTCCAGTATGATGAGCACAACGAACGAAAGATGGGCTTCTCCAAATTGGAAAGGAAAAGAGTCGATCTCCGAAAACACGACTACTGATGCAACACCAGATGCAGTTTGGTCGGAAAAATTCAAACAATTGGAGGTATTTTAAATATATTTAAATAATTTTGTTGATTATCGAACTCATTTTTGTTTTCATTTTCATAACAAGTGTAACGAAAGTCAGAAAGACGTCTCCAAATACAAGAAAAAGTTCAATGCAATGAAATCTTATATCAAGAAACTCAATAAGACTTTGAAGACTTCCGGACTCGACATGACGCATATGGCTTCTACTTCAAAGTCCACCATACCGTCTGCATTTGAATCAGATATTTCGGATTCTGATTCAGAAAACTCGATTTTAGACGAGTGTTGATTAAACTACTTTTATATTTTCTTATTCAAACATCGAATGTTTAACGATTATGTATTTTAGTTTATTTTCAATAAAAACATCGATTTTCAATTTTCAAATCGCTTTCTCAAATATCGATTTCTATTTCAAAAAACAAAAATTCGAACGCAAAATATAGAATCCTGTTTAAAAAAAAAATGAAACAAACATTGTATGGCGGATTTCCGCCATCCATACTTTTACAATAAGGTTTAGATGACGGAAATCCGCCATCTAAATATGGGCACAATTGACCTCTCCCACGAATAGATGGCGGATATTCGCCATCTATAAACTTAGGAAACTGCCTGTTGTACTTTAGATGGCGGATTTCCGCCATCTAATGTTACAAGGATAGTCGACGGACATCCGCCACCAATAAAATTAACCGCCATCAATGAATTGGCGTCAAACTTTTTCCGCGCCATATTTTAGATGGCGGAAATCCTCCATCTAAAACTTTTCAGTTCCCGCGAAAATTTTCAGATTAGATGGCGGAAATCCGCCATCTATACAATTTTTGGTGGAAAATGGGGATGGATAATAGATGGCGGTCTTTAGATGGCGGTTATGGGGTTTTAATGGCGGTGTCCAAGATGGCGGATTTTCGCCGACAATCACTTTAGATGGCGGAAATCCGCCATCTAAAGACCGCCATACAAGGTCCTTTTTTTGTAGTGAGCGGGTTTCATCCGCCTAGTACGTTACCCCGTGTGGCTGTTCAACGTGGTCATGGTAAGAAAGGCTGACGCAGGGTGGAGGAAGTGCGTCAACTTCACAAACCTCAACAAAGCATGTCCTAAGGATAGCTACCCGCTACCGTCGGTAGACCAGCTATTGGACCAGAGCTCTGGGTGCGAACTGCTGAGTTTCATGGATGCGCACTCGGGGTACAACCAAGTGCCCATGGCAAAGGAAGATGAGGAGAAGACATCTTTCATCACAGAGATGAGCACGTTCTGCTTCAAAGTAATGCCTTTCGGCCTGAGAAACGCGGGGGCTACCTTCCAGAGGCTAATGGACAAAGTATTCGAGGCGCAGATAGGCAGAAACGCGGAGGTGTATGTGGACGACATACTCGTCCGATCGAAGGAAACCAAGACGCACCTAGGCGACCTGGAGGAGACACTCGTCAACGTCAGAAGGGCAGGGCTAAAGATGAAGGCGAAGAAGTGCGCGTTCGGGGTCAAGGAGGGGCACTTCCTGGGTTTTCGAATCACGCCGGAGGGGATCAAGCCAAGAGAGGAAAAGGTCGAAGCCGTCATAGCCATGACCCTGGGTTACAATAGCTAGGAGTATGACGAAGGCCGGAAAAGAAAAAAAACAACAACAACAAGTAAAAAGAAAAACAGAGAGAGCGTCAGGGCATCCCGGGCGCTGCACCCACAAAGGCAAGCCCACCAGCTGAGAGGGCGCAGGAATGGGTGCGGACCGCACCAGGGCGGGCCTAACGGCCCGGCTTCAGGGACCCCGACAAGAAATGACGCAGATCAGTAGCCGGAAGGGACGAGGACCCACGGGAGCCGCGGTGGTCACGCGACCGACGACGGCGGCCGGTAGCCTCAACAGGAGCGGCCGCAGGAACAACGATTGTGGAGCTAGCATGGAAAGCGTGCGAGGACCCACGGGAGCCCAAAGCGGCGGCAGGGGGCCGACAGCAGACCAGCTCGCGAGGAGATCAGAGCGGCGAATCTGAGAGAGGCGGCGGTGGGCGTCGATCATCACAGCATTGAGACGTTGAATCTCCGCCACAGCCACGTGATTGGGGACGCCGGCGGACGACAACAGACACATGGCCCACGCGGCGTGTTGGAGCTGCACTTCACGGCCATACGAAAGAGGGGAGGAATGAGAAATCGAAGTAGCGAACACCCTATTTATAGGAGGGAAGAAAAGGGAGCAGCTCGAACCTCGAGGAGTCTTTAAAACTAATAAAGAGGGGAGGTTGAAGGCCAGGTACGGACGGGCGGCCCCCGGGCCCAGGCGCGCGAATGGGCCCGAAGGTGCAGGTGGGCCGGCTAGCCCACGAGGCCCAAGGTCAGTCAAGAAGCACTATAAATACCTCCCCTAGTCCATTAGGGGAGGGGGTTGACAATTCTAAGAGAGCACTTGCACTAGGTTGAAGTTGTGAGCTTACTCCGGCGAACTCACACACCAACAATTGATCTTCTTCTTATTCGAGTAGACCTTCTAAGTACTTGTGTGTTGTGTTTTCTTCATGTTGAGATGGTCGTGTATTGATTTCTTCAGTTTGATTTTGTTGCGACGATGATGAAGTTGTTAGAGTTTCAATTTTATGGAGTGGCAAGCTTAATGGGAACATTTTATCTTCTTTTTTTCTTTGATAAAGTAAAACTCGTGTTAACAATTCAAAACTGAATATTCCAATGCTAAGATTAGGGTGTCAAATAAAGCCCGGCTCGACAGGCTCGGCTCGGGCTCGTTTAGCTTAACGAGCCGAGCTTGGCACGTCCAAGCTCAGGCTCGGCTCGTTAAGCTCGCGAGGGCTCGTTTGTAAGTATGAATAATTAAAAAAATATTAAATTTATAGAGAATAGAGGTGTAGCTTAGTTGATAAAAGGTCTGTTTAGTATTTGGGAGATCATGGGGTCAATCCCCCATGTCTCCAAATAATTATTTTTTTTAATTCAAGCTCAGTAAGTATAAAAATTAAAAAAAATATTAAATTTAGAGAGAATAAAGGTATAGCACAGTTGGTAAAACGTTTATCAAGCATGTGAAAGGTCCTGGGTTTGATCCTCCATGTCTCCAAGTAAATTTTTTTTAAATTCTCGAGTTCGAGCCTGGGCTCGTCTGGACTTGCGAGCTCGAGCTCGAGCCCGAGCCCGAGCCCAAATGATATCTTAACGAGCCGAGCCCAAGCCCGACTCTATAAGCAAAAGTTCGGCTCGTTTGACACCCTAGCTAAGATACGTGTGTCAACATGCTCTTGATACCATGTTAACAATTCAAAACTATAATTTTATTAACCAATTACTTTTTAATACAGCGTTAACTTTTATACTAACTAATATTGTAAATATTGCTAATAACATCTTTATTTATATTTAATGGCAATATTATCTAATAGCTCGTCTCTTGAAAAACTTTACGTGGCTTGAAATGATGATTTTTTTTATGATAGTTTTAGACACTTGTATTTCTTATGGTTACCTGAGTAACCAAGAAAAATACATTTCGTTGATTTGCTGTCGATTTTTGTTTTCCCTTAGTGAATAGTTGTGGATAGCAAAGACATCCCAGCACCCTTAAAAGAGAGGAATCAGGTCTTTATTAGTAGAATGACATAGACGTCTATGACATTTTCTCAGCCAAGAGGGTATTTTCAGAGATGACCCTGCTCTTCATAAATGTTGTTTAATCAGAGGGGAAATAAATAAGTTGGCCTCTTCATTCATCCTGTTTGCCAAGATCTTGGAGAGGAGCATATTCACACACTACTTGGAGCAGAGGTTTGACTTGAAAGAACTCTCTTACACAAGCCTTGGAAAAAATTTGATCTCGTTAAATATAATCCAATAAAATTATTTGAACTCACATTAACAAAAACAATCGAATTAACGGAACATTCATTAACTTTTCTATTGACTAAAATTAACTTTGCTTGTCAAACTGTTCATTTTAATGTTGTGAAATCTAAACTTTGTGAATAATTAGGGTTTCAGGATTTTAAACATAAATTGAAATTTTAGTTTGATCTTGAGAATTGAGAGTTGAACTCATGACTCCCGCTTACTAAACGGGTGTTCTAACCAACTGAGCTATGAAAGCTTGTTAATTAATAAAAAAAAAAATTATTACATGGAATGAATTGATTGATATTTAAAAAAATTTAAACTATCAGACATATTTAGTCACATATTAAATAGTTTTTCCGTAAACTTTATCTATTTAAATAATGATAAATTTATGATGTTGAATATTTAATGATTAATGGAAATAAATGATTGGTAATTATGAAGGATTTGTCATTTAATATGGTACAATGATTTATAAATTTTGTAAAGGACCTTGGTATGAATAAGTTGACTTCCACAATAGAAGCTGAATAGTTTTAGGCTGTTAGGTAGTTACCAGTTAGTGCTAACATCACTGAAAAAGAAAAATCCATAAAAGAATTTAAGATTTGACAGAAAGTAAATTTCAATTGCAATTAAAATAATTTCTAGAATCCTATATAGACTAAAATAAAATAAAATAAAGTGATTTGATTTTGTTAATACATTGTTGGAGCGATGTTGCTATTTCGCAATCTCCATCTTCTTTTTTGATTCACTAAGATTTTGGAGAGATTCCTTCAAATATGTGATTTCGAGAAAGTCGAAAACAGTAAAAGTGGTGTCAGTCATGTTGTGTGTGTCGACAATCTTAGACAGCTAGAAGCTAAAGATATAAGTAAATAGTAAAAATTATCTTGTCACTGTCGTCGTTTGGCGTTTGGCGTTTGGCGTTTGCAATAATAGTTCAAAATTAACTCAATCGGTTGATGTAAATTTTTTTATTTATTTTCCAATATCAACCTCAACTCGAATCTTAGATCTAAGAAAAATCAAAGTCTGAGACCACTGAGTGGCGAGTGGTAAATAATAAAGAATGAAGGGGTAGATAATAGGGCAATTGTCCATTTGTCATGTCCGAGTCTATATATTTTCCCGACAATTTGCCATTCTACGTAGTCTTCTGAGATAGAGATAGTGAGAAAGACGACGACCATAACACGGCGTCACGATGGGATCGATTCGAACAGTCGGCGAGCATTTTGACGAAGATGGTCGTCAAAAAAGAACCGGTACGTACATTACATAATCGTAAGTACATTGATAAATAACAAACTGATTTTCCACCAATTGTTGTACGTACGTAGGAACGCTGATGACTGCCAGCGCACACATAATCACAGCAGTGATCGGTTCCGGTGTGCTCTCACTGGCATGGGGAATAGCGCAGCTGGGTTGGGTTTCTGGACCGGTGGCCATCATCGTGTTCTCTATCATAACGTATTTTACTTCAACTCTCCTAGCAGATTGTTACCGCTCCCCGGATCCCGTCTCCGGCAAGAGAAACTACACTTACATGGACGTTGTCAGATCTCATTTAGGTAATTAACCGCGCGCCAACCGACCTTATAAATTCCAAACTTATTCGATTTCATCTGCAGGAGGCATCAATGTTACTCTATGTGGCTTGGCACAGTATTGTAATCTTTTTGGCATCACCATTGGTTACGCCATTACCGGATCGATTAGCATGGCGTAATTATAATATTTAACCATAATTATAGATTCAATATTCGATCTTCCATCTTCCCCATCATTCATTCATCCATCTCTTCTTATTCCATTATTCCAGGGCTGTTCAGAGATCAAATTGCTTCTATGGACATGGGCACCAAGCCAAGTGCAAGGTCAACAATAATGGCTTCATGATAACATTCGGTTGCTTCGAATTACTACTGTCGCAGATGCAAAACTTCCATCAACTATGGTGGTTATCCATTGTTGCAGCTGTCATGTCATTGGTATACTCCACCATTGCTCTTGGCCTCTCCATTTCCAAGATTACAGGTGTTTTTTCTCTTTCTCTTTCTCTCCCTAAATTCTTCATTTATCTATCTCTCCGATCTTAGTTAATTGCATTTCAGGAGGAGGAGATGTACGGACATCACTGAGTGGAGTCACCATCGGCGTCGATGTAACGTCTACCGAGAAAATCTGGAAAACGTTCCAAGCTGTCGGCGACATTGCCTTTTCATATGCCTTCTCCACCATCCTCATCGAGATTCAAGTTTGTTAATTTCGTGAATTAGCTAGGACTAAGTGGATGGGTGGGTGATTGTTTGATTTTATTCGCAGGATACGCTCAAGTCAAGTCCACCGGAGAACGGAGTCATGAAGAAGGCTTCTCTCGTTGGAGTATTTACGACTACACTCTTCTACGTTCTTTGCGGTAGTTTAGGCTACGCTGCCTTCGGCAACGTTGCTCCGGGGAACATCCTCACTGGCTTCGGCTTCTACGACCCGTTCTGGCTAATCGACATCGGTAACATCTGTATCCTTATCCACCTCATCGGAGCATATCAAGTGTTCTGCCAACCGATATTCCAGCACGTGGAGACCCAAGCCAACAAGAGATGGCCGGACTCAAGTTTTATCAACAAGGAATACGTCGTAAAACTCCCCATTCTCAATCAGAACATGAGCATCAATCTTTTCCGGTTGGTTTGGCGGTCGATTTATGTCATCATGACCACCGTGATAGCGATGATCTTACCTTTCTTCAACGACTTCTTGGGACTTCTCGGAGCATGCTCGTTCTGGCCGCTCACCGTGTATTTTCCGATTGAGATGCACATCACAAAGGAAAACATACCCAAGTGGTCTTTTAGATGGTTGATGCTTAGGATATTGACCTTGGGCTGCTTCATTGTTTGCCTCGTTGCGGCGGCTGGCTCGATCCGTGGCCTGGTTCAAGACGTTGAGATTTACAAACCTTTCCGAACATGACATTAGATTTAAAAAAAAAAAAAAATTATTTTACATGTTAAGACTTTGACTAAAGGGTCGAAAAATCCATACATCCAAATCTGCTTCAACTAGATTAAATAAATCTGTTGGATTTTAGTCTGATGACGACGTGACTCAAAAATCATAATTACTTAATTAGTATGATGATCAGATCTAATCAGGAATGTTTGAATGTTTGGGACCAAGAAAATCAAGAATGTGAAATATTCTGACAAGGCACGTCGAACACGAATGCCTGGGTTACCGGTGGATCAATAATATACAGAAGCAGAAGGCACGTCGAACATCTAAACTTTTTTTTTAATATCGTTTAGACGTTTTTCTTTCTTTAATTTACACATGGTTTTAAAATTTTAATATTTCCACTCTGTCATCCCGTCATCTCCTCCCCTGAAACTCTCGAAGCGTCAAACCCAGCCAGCCTGTTCTTGCCTGTACTAAAACTAAAAAGAAATCAACAAACAAACAAACAAATGAATGAATGAATGACCAAACAAACTTCTTTCGCAACAGTAAGTTGTTAAACCCCCAAATATGAACATGGATTTTGCCACCGTCATCCTCCACTTCTTCCTCTGCTGAGACCGATCGATCGACGATCGATTGATCGTGGGTGTTTCTATGGACCCATGCCCGTTTGTGAGAGTGATGGTTGGCAATTTGTTCCTCAATATCCCGAAAACATCGAAAGAATCTTCGTGTTTCGGCAGGATTAAGCTGAACCACCTTCCCAGCCAAATCGCCCCCATTCCCCTTGAGGCACCCAACGTCGACGACCGGTCGATTGTCTCTGAAGAGGGGGTCGTTGGATCGTTGACTTTGGCTGCCAGTTTTGGGTTGAGCAAGATGGACGTTGAGAAATTAACGGGGAAGTCCATTTTTATTGCGAGGAAGAAGCCGGTTGTGAAGGTATCGATTTACACGGTGGGTGAGGAGGGGACGAGTTGTAGCGGGACGAGCACGGATAGGTTGTTGGGTAAGGTTTCGGTACCGTTGGATTTGAAGGATGCCATGGAGGACAAAAGTACCATTTTCCACAATGGGTGGATTTCTCTAGGGAAGAAGATGAAAGACGATGGTGGTGGCGGAGGTGTTGTGATTGCGAAGGTGCATATTACGGTGCTGTCGAAGCCCGATCCACGTTTCGTGTTTGAGTTCGACGGCGAGCCGGAGTGCAGCCCGCAAGTTTTCCAGGTACGTACGTCATAATACTATTTGTGATCGAGTTTATTTATATTCGAGAGGTTGACAAAATAAATACTCAAATAGATACAAGGAACGATGAGGCAGCCCATGTTCACATGCAAGTTCAATCTCCGGACTCAACGGTCGAGCATTCAAAGCCCCGGCACGTCGCAGAATTCTTCGCGGAGATGGAGGTTTGGGTCCTTCGGATCGGAGAAGGAACGCATCATCAAAGAGAGAAAAGGATGGGCCGTCACCGTACACGATCTCTCCGGATCCGCCGTGGCATATGCTTCCATAGTCACGCCCTTCGTACCATCTCCGAATACTGATCGTGTTAGTCAATCAAACCCGGGTACATGGCTTATTCTAAGACCAAAAGACAACACGTGGATGCCTTGGGGACGGCTGGGGGCGTGGCGTGTGGACGGCGGTGTTGACGATGAAGTTGGTTGTCGATTCGAACTCATTCCGGACAGCACCACTGTCTCCACGACTGTCTTAGGCGTGACCGGCGTTGACGCAGGCTTGTTCCTTGCAGAGTCGATGATCAGTACGGCAAAGGGAGGTAAGTTCTCTATAGACCTTACGGGCGAATCGCAGACGAGAACGTCATCTCATGCACCCATGTACAACTTTGGAACGGTACATGCGTACCGTGGGTTCGTCATGTCATCGACGGTGGAGAGGAAGGGGAAGTGTAGCAAACCAACGGTTGAGATTGGAACTCAGAATGTTAGCTGCGCAGGGGATGCCGCCGCGTTTGTGGCTTTGGCCGCAGCCGTTGATCTGAGTATGGACGCTTGCCGGCCGTTCTCGCAAAAATTAAGAAAAGAATTGAATTTACAATCTGACTTATCAATGTAAATGGATTATTTGTGTCTTTTTTGGATGTATCAGTGACTCACACAATCTGATAAATAAGTGTGTATGAGTCAAAGTGTAAGACTGTAAATTGTGCATGGCGTTTTTTTGATTTGGTACCTGGATTAATTGAAAATTCGAGTTTCTTACAACATGATTAGAATAAAAGTAACCAACTTCATCCTTTGTCCAGACCCATCATGAAAAGTTACGATGTAAGTGTTCCATGATTGGTGTTGGTACCAAGCTCCATCTAGATGGATCATGGGCCGAACATACCACAAAGTCCAAAAGGTCCATATAGGTTTCTTATACATACCTCCCTTGTTCCAACAAGGGGGTTGAGATTTATTAAGAGAAATACCAGAGAGTTGTATGTGTTAGTCCCTTAACGCGATCCCCCACACCATCAATTTGTATACTTTTGCTTATTGATGGGCCGTGAGTGGTTTTTTAAAGAGCCGCTTCTCGCCCCCATAATTTGAAGCCGTTGATGTTCCTTTCCTTCCATACATGTGATAAGTATATATTTCCTACTGAATTGTGTAATTTCAGATGTTGGCAGATTATTACCTAAGGATGATCAGAATGAGATAGTCGAGGTAGAAGCCTTGCAGTCGGAGGAAGAAACACTAGAGATATCTGAGGAAGAGGACCGCGAAGATCCGATTATGGCTGAGGGATCCGCACTGAGTGATGAAGAGGCAGAATTTCAGATTGGGGCAGAGTCCGATATGCAGGTTGAGGAATCCGCGTCTGAAGAAGAGAAAGAGAAAGAAGAATTAAAAGATGAGCATACAGAAGTTAAAGAAATGGAGAAAAGGAAGAAGTCAGAAAGAATAAAGAAGTGTCCAAATCGTTTCAAGAATTGTATCCTTTATTAAATAGTTTAGTTAATTGTACTTTTCAATTTAAAAAAAAAAAACATTGTTTGTCGGTCAAAGCCACATGTTTAGGCTTTGAATTTATTTTAGCACCCTCATGTAATTTTCCCCTATAAAAGGGGCACCTATTGTAAATTTTTGGATATGAAATAAAATTCACAGTTTCCTTCCCTCTTCTTCGTAAAATCAAGTTTCAGCGATTCCGTCCGGCCGAGTTGCCGAGAATTTCCGGAGAAGTTTCCGCGGTCGATCGTTCTTCCAGCGAGTGCTGAGTATAGAGAAGATCATCGTCAAGGTTTCTCCAACATCCGTCCTGTTTTCATGCTACAGAATTGCCTCCGTCCGTGCTCTGTTCATGTTCGAAGGATTGCTTGTCAAATTGACTCGGCTACCGTCTCGAATCCTTTCTGATCTCTCCGATCATTTAGGTCGGAGACGTCTCGAAAGCAACAGGTCTTGTTCATATCCCTTACATCTCGTCTCTAAGAAATCTCGATCGAATTTTACTCCGATCTTGAGATCGGAGACTAAAATTGTTTTACAGGTCCAGTTAATTGCAAAAAATTCTTTGTTTGTTGTTCTTAGAATCTAAATTATTCTCCGATCGATAGATCGGAATTACAGTTTTGGTTCAAGACCTTAATTGTTGAATTTTGTTGTACGAATTCTTCCGATAGAATTTTAGTTCCTATCAACATGTCAACTCGTCCCGCAATTAAGGTCTAGTGGATACCCTAAACCGGAAATTTTATTGTCTATGAATGCATTTTTACACCTACGTGTTTCACTTCTTGTTTAAGGCGACCCACCCAAGGAATTCTAATCTGGTAAAGGCTCGAGGCAGGGTGATCCACTCTCGCCCCTTCTTTTCAATCTAGTCATGGAGAACCTCTCCCAATCGTTCCATGACCAGCAACTAGGCAAAAAATATTTATATCTACAAATTAAATGCATGGATATTGGATAGTGTGAATTCAATAACTCATATAATCTTTGCAGATGATATCTTTGTATTTTGTAATGGCAATTAAAAATCCCTAACCACGGACGGTCAAAGCATTATTGGGCGAATTTTCAGAATGCATATGCTTGAAAGTCAACTTCGGTAAGAGCTCTATCACTCTATTCGCTTTTCGCAATGAGGATCTAGCGCAGCCAGTTAGGCATCCTGAATTTTCCGACCAAACACCTTTCAATTAAACATGTGTATATTGGTATTCCGGTCGTGAGAAAGACTCTAATTAAGACTGAGTGATTGTACATAGTTACTGGACTCTCTTACGACATAGTTACATCGTACTTCCAAAGATGGAGGAATAAATGCTTGTCATAAGGGGCTAAACTTCAACTAGAATCTTGGATCCTCTATGGGAAATTGAATTTATAGATTCAAGGGTCACTCCTTCCAAAAAATGGTGCTAAGGAAAGCTCAAACTATTATTTATTTCTTTATATGGGACAATAGGAAAGATATCAGCTGGAGCAAAATGTGTACGCCAAAATCTCATGGTGATCTACGAATCAAAGACATTAGATCCATGACTTTAGCTTCGACAACTAAAAGACTCCATAGGATGTGGTCAGGAGAGACAAACATGTAAAGGACAGGACTATCACATAATGATTTGCTTCCTCCGGGACTTCTCCGATATAGAATGGTATGATTAGGGTTAAACTAGCCTTACACAGTTAAATGATTTAGAGTAAATATCTGATGCTCATCCCATATATGCGTTATCGTACGTCGAATTCTTAAGAATCCATTATTTTAAATCCAATGGTCTTACGTCTGTCATACTTTCTACTTTATCTTTGAACAATGGTCGATGACGATCTCGAGACGGACTGACATTAAGCAAAACGAATTTTCATAATATAACATTGTTTTTCATCATTGATTTTTGTCTCTCTCGTAATTACATATATATCCATTACTTACCTTATTATTTGTTTAATGTTTAAATTATTTAAATGCATTAATTTTTGACTGATCATGATGTGAAATTTTACGTCGTCCTTCACTAACACTTTTCGATGAATGAACGATTGCAATAACACTTTTCATTAACTTTTCTGGCCGTCCGCATGTCTGTTGTCTTTTGATTTTAGTATTAGTTGAACTAATAATAACCTAAACTCCTACTGTTCCACAAATATCTCACATCAAACTCCTGTTCATGATATTAGTTTTAGTAATTAAATTAATTTTTTCATTTCTATGTAACTCCTTAATTACTTAACTACCATTGAAATATTAAAATTTATTGCTATTTATAAACCTTGTAAGTCCTCCTTGTACAATAAAAATAGCAAATCCAACCTGATGTATGCTGAAATGATTTATACTATGATAAATATTTTAGTAACAATTATCCCGGATGTTCAGCCCAATCATCTTGCGAAAGGCATCTGGGCATCCAAAAATGCCATTACTGTTGTGCAAGGTGAGATGGAATTACCCACAGAATGGAAAAAACCTCAAGGTGGTTGGAAGTCGCAGAGGGTAGCATCGCTCCCGATCAAGTGTTTCAGGTAGCCTAACTATATTGCCGACATGGCGGCAGCCCTTGAAGGTAGGAACTTAATCATGTAAGATTTTAACCTGCTTTACTTCTTTTATCTATCTTAAACTTTTGTTGTAATTTGTAAATTCTTATTCTTCATTTAATGAAAATGGCTTTTAACCTAAAAAGAAAAAGAAAAAAAGTGTATTTTTTCATATTTTATTTTATCAAACCAACCATTCCCGATATCGGATACTTTGTGAGTTTGTGGGCCAGTGCTGTCAGAGCTTTTGAAATTTGAATACGAATATGAATGAAATTACTAAACTATCCTTTTCTCAATTCTTTATCTTTATATCGTACGAATGGACATCGATATGATGGATTTTTAAATAAATATCCGGGTCATTTTTGTAATTAAAATTTTAAGGGTAAAAACTGCTATTATCCTAACTAGCATCTAGTGGCAAACACGTAATAATATCTGAAATACTATGTATTTTACTTGCACGAATTGTGATGGAATTGTGGGTCCATCTTCTCCCCCACTGACATCTTAACTCTATCGATTACATGTTTCCAACAACCCGAAATTTACTGATAAACAAAGCAAAGTTCACTTCCTCAGCAACTGGTCTTTACTCCCTCCACTCTCCATTCTTCACCATCTTTACTAGGTTTTTTTTTTCCGACTTCGTTTTCTCAGATAAATCACCATTTCCTACAACTCAGCTTCTGCACCGAGTAAGCAAGCACCTTATTGTACCATCATGGGAACAGCTTAGCATGGTGCTTTATTTGCTTGCTGAGTTTTATGTTTTTTTTGTTTTCCAGTGCTTTTGTGATCGTTGGTAAGTTTGGGGCTTTCCTTTCTCTGAGGGATGGCATCGCGAAGGAGTGGTAGTGGGATCGAACCCGGCCAACAACAGCCGATTCAGAGGCGGATGTATAGGACACAAACGACGGGGAACTTTGGTGCCGAACCCATATTCAATAGTGAGGTTGTTCCCTCGTCACTTGGTGAAATTGCGCCCATTCTTCGTGTGGCGAATGAGGTCGAGCCCACTAATCCTCGGGTTGCCTACTTGTGTAAGTACCTTTTTTTTGATGTATCAAGTTTGCGCGGGAGTAGTTTTACATTTCTCATTGAAACTCATTTAAGAATTTCAAATTACACAACTCATAGATATTTCTTTCACCTCCTTCTCTTTTTTCTACCTGATTTCATTATTTGCTTGCTGTTTCTATTATATAATAGGTCGTTTTTATGCATTCGAAAAAGCACATAGACTAGATTCGAAATCAAGTGGACGGGGAGTTAGGCAATTTAAAACTGCTCTTCTACAAAGGCTTGAAAGGGTACACTTATCGTCTTATACCGATTTTTGTTATTCGTATCATTATATACATTCCATTGATAATATATATATTCTATGAAATTTAAATTCCATTGATAATTGAAGTGGATCAAACTCAAATACAATGTTGCGGGAAATGAGCAAGCTCATTGATATCATTAATTCATTATACATATGTCAGCTGAGCATATGCATGTATGTTGTTTGAGGACCTCACAAAATATTTTATACTGTCAGCAGTTCTTAGATGGATCCGAGTAAAGATCCACCTCGCCTATCGAAATAGAAGATTCTATTTTTAAGATTTTAACGATAAACATGACAATGAGTTATTTCTATCATTTGAGATAAGCAATGTGTTCTTCCTATAGACATATAAATGGTATACCGAAATCCGTATTCGTATCCGCTTTCGAATTCGAATATGTTTATTCAAATTCGGATTTTCGGATACGAAAAATGATATCCGTAAATTATCCAGACAGATTCGGATATCTGCAATATCCGCCGTTAAAATCCGAATTCGATTGATAATTCCGAATACGGATATTCGAATAAATATAAATTGACTTTTGAATATCCGAATTTTAGGGTGATTTTATGTGACATCCCGTAATTTCATAGATTAACACTATTCATTTATTGTTAAAACATTGACTGAAAGCCTTTATTACATAGATTAGAGTTCATAATATAAATCTCATAAAATACAAAATGCGGAAACAATGAACTCTCAGGTAAATCATGTATGAGACGAGACGCCTGCACCACTGCCCCTCAATCTGCAATTTAAAACAAGAACGGATATGAGTCATTACCCATGTTCTTTTTATATTCCCTTTAGTCATTACCCATGTTCTACTCTGAGTGTTCTGTAGTGATCGTCCATCCGGACGCATAGGGTTCTAAACCCCTTCTTGGGAATGACTATCACCATTCCCCAAACTCGATCATGTACGGAACACAATCTCGACCAGACTCGAATCATCCCGAAGGAGTGATCCAACCAAACTGCCCCGTCGGGCCATTCACCTCGTCAGGTTCAGACTCGAGTTTCTCCCATGGTTCACCTGACAAATATCCCCGAAGGGTCACATTATCAGACTTAGCCTCTCAACTCAAATTCGGTTTCCCCATGGGTTCACTCGACCAGACAGCCCCGTCGGGGCAATCATTCAAACTCCCCGAAGGGCACAATAGCTCAAACTCCCTGAAGGGCATAATAACTGACCAAACTACCCAAAGGGGCACAATAACTCAAACTCTCTGAAGGGCATAATCCGCCAGATTTTTTACTTTTCCAGCTCCATTCTTTACTTGTTGGCCTCAGTATGGTTCGCCTCATTCATACTGAGGTTCGAACTCCCAATCATGGATTTAGGTCGACCATCTTCCTGGTCCATTCATTCCCAACATACTAGCTAAGTGAGTGCGAATCCAGAATGAACCTTAAGATGAATCAAGGGTCCCCCTGGAGAAAACCTTGATTCAACCTAGGTCTCGTCCTCGCCTACTCTCTTAACTTAGATTGGAATTAGACCCTATGAGCGCAGAAGGTCTCCCCAAGGACTCTTGTGCGTCACTAGGTTACTAACCCGACCCCACTCATAACCCAAGGGTCACTCCAACCCTTGGGCTTTAGGCCACATGTTCACCAAGGAAATGTTTTGGTGTTATTTCATTACTTATTCTCTTATATTTTACGACGTAATTTCTTACTTATTCTTTTATAATTTACCCGTATCCCTTGTTAGATTCAAGTGTATAAATTTCTATTTTTAATCAAAACTCTAACGAACCATAACTTGTATCTTAAGGAAACAAAGTTCGTAAATATTTTAAAGAAGTTCCTTTACAATTATACCAAGATTTTAAAGTAGCATAAGAAACCCCAATTTAATTGATGGACCTACACGTGCAATTATCTACTTTTCATGAGTGAACCTTAAGACATGAAATTTCTAAATTTAAGATTGATTTGATTTTTTAAATCGATTACATCTTAAATATCCTCTCTTATTTTCTTTACTTCGAATTACTAGTTAACTCTAATCATGCATAACCTAGGGATGGATTTCCATAATTAATGGTTTAATTCGTATAACATTATCATAACTCTTAGTCATACAAAAATCATAACAATCGACATAAAGACAAAAAGATGTAAACTAAGTTAAAACCTTAGGAACATATTGCCATAAATCTAATAATCCTAACCTAAGGATCGATTTTCATATTTGGGGTTTAAATCATACAAGAATATCAAAACTATAAAGTCATATTAATCATTGTAATCGATTTCATGCTTGAAATAATAAATTTAATGAATACGTGCAAATAAACTTGATGATCATATATGTTCTATTTCGAGTCGTTTCTTTTTCTTCTTCCGATTTTATGATTCAAGTATATAACTTATTCTAAATCATACAATCATAAAAAAATCATTTCGAAACTAAAACATGAACAATATATAAAAATATGTGTTAAAGTAAAGGTCTAACCACATGCTTTTATTCAAGGTTTTTGATTTGTCGCATATGCGACCAGGCGCAATCCCCCCATCGCATATTTGGGGGGTCGCATATTTATGGGGCTTAGCCGGATCCGGCTTAACCCGACCCATTTACCCAAGTAAAAATTAAAAAATTAAAAAATTGAAATGATTAAATGAATAATATTATTTTGTAACAACTTAAAGACCTTATAAAAAATACCCAATTAAATAAAAAATATCCAATTAAATAAAAAATAATCCTAAATCTAAAAAATAATAAGAAAAAACCCTAATTCCTAAAAACATTCCCGTTGCTCCCGAAGGATCTTCCCCGCTGCCCTTCCCTGGTAGGTTTCCGGTGACTCGCCGCTGCCTGGTATGATCGGAAGTTCGGAACGACTTTTCCGGTGAGGAAGAGTAACGCGATATGCTCTTCCTCAGTCCTCGTCCTCGTCCTAGGGAAATACCCAGCAACGTGAATACGTGATAGGGAAATACAATATCAGGGATTTATTTAAAATATAGAAAATACAGGGGGTATATTGAAAAAAAATAAAAAATAAATGTCGCATATTGGGTAGCATATGTGACCAGGCGCTCGCATATGCGATATGCGACCCCAGGCTTCGCCTGGTCGCTTGGCCGCCTGAAAAAGCTTGCTTTTATTCCAACCTTAACTTAAGGTAGGAGAATCCGTACCTTCTTTCTGGATTTCTTCTTCTTTCTTCTAGATCCTCAAAAGTCTAGCTTAACCTAAGGATCGATCATATAATCACTCACGAGAACCCTACCACCAACCAACATAAAAGAAAGAGAGAAATAGGGAGAGAGAAATCGCCTACCTTCAATATGCACCAATGGTCTAGTTGATTTCTTCTCCCTCCTCTTTCTTTTATAGTGTTTCCTAAGGGTTTCTCATCCACTAGTGATTTTACATTTTTGTCCCTAGATCTTACAAGTCGCTTAGGGTAATTTAGGAATTATTTAAAACCTTTGTAACTTACTTTCTTTGAATTATTTCTTAGTTTAATTGTCATTAAATTTGTAATTTAAATTGGAGGTTTTAATTCAATTTATTTCTAAAACTCTCCTTTTAATTGATTAGTGCCAACTAATCAAGATTCTTATTTGCCTCTACCTCTTCTCATTCCTAACCCTAGTCGACTAGCATGGTGGGCTCTAGTCGACTAGCCCATTAGATAAGTTTAGTCCATCTAATTTAATTAACCCTCCAAGTTTATTATAATTGATCCAATTATATACTTATAATTGATTCAATAAAAATCTATAACAATAAGAGTGATTGTTATGTTGGTTGACTAGATAAAACTTATTGAAGAGATCTTGATATCGAATCTTCTTGTGTAACTTTTTATTTACATAATTATTTATATATTTTTTTTCGGGTTGTTACATTTTATACTTTTATTTTACGATTTCCTAAGTTTTTTTTATAAAAAGTTATCCGAATTTTACTATCTGGATATTACTCGGATTATTCGGATATTATCCGAGCCGAATCCGTCTGATATACATGCCTATCTTCCTACATCGATGATTCCCACCTTTAACTTTATAAAGAGTAATATTGAAAGAACTTCTTATGCGATGTTTTAGGATTTGACTTGAACCTTATATGTTTGTGTTTGATCTTATTTCTAGTTAATTGATGAAGAGTTAAGACCCAAGTAGTTATGAAAATTTAATTGCTTCAAAAAAAAAGACCCAAGTAGTTAGTCTAATAATGTAGTATAATAAATACATCTTATATTAATAATATTATAAGCAATGCTAAACATATGGATAATATAAACATCAATCCCACATCCCACCTATCTTGACACATCTGGGGCTGAAAGGAACAAGAGGCTCAAGAATTGCACTCTAAGGCCTCTTTAAATTATCAAACGGGAATCTACAAGGAACTCAAACCTATTATCCAAGAAAAAGCTTCACAAGCAAGAATGTTCCAGGCCTCAATTACAGATTTTGCATTTGTGGGAGGCCGAAGGATTCAATTGTAATGCAACTTCTCTAGTTATTTAATCATCAGGGATAATGCTAGATAGAATTTTAGTCAATGCACATGCCCATCTCCCACCTCAATGTAATTTATGTGCTATGTTTCCATTTAATGGAATTTAACTTCATCAAAAAGAGGTCAAAGAGGGCTAAGACAAGGTGACCCGATATTCCCAATCCTCTTCAATCTGGTTATGGATTGCCTTAGTAGGCTGATGAGCTGATCTAGAAAGGGGTAGATGATGGAAAAATAGACACCTATTAGATCAATGGTGCTAAATCTGTCTCACATTTGATATATGCAGATGACATCTTTATATTTTCCAAGGCAAATCCTAAGTCTTTGAACTCAATTAAAAAAATCCTAGGGGCGTTTTCTAGGTTCTCAGACCTAGAGGTTAATAGTGAAAAAAAGTAGTGCCCACTATTCTAGGGTGGTTGATAGTTTCCCCCATCTCCAAGAAATAATTGGCTTCCCTCCTAAGCTTCTTCCCCTCACTTACCTGGGTATACCCATTTCAGGTAAAAGGAAGAGCTTTGGCCAATGTATTGGCTTAATGCAACCTCTTGAAAAATCTCTAGCTAGATGGAAAGGAAGATGCTTGTCATATGGAGGTAGGATCCAACTAGTAAACTGGGTCTTTGCTGGTATATTCACATACAGGATCAACGAATCATCCCTTCCAAGCTCAGTTATCACTAAGGCTAGGCAGCATGCATATAGGTTCATATGGGATGGAAAAAAAATCTGCCCTATGGTCTAGAATAGTTCTCTCAACGAAACTAGGAGGTTTAGGGGTCAGGAATTTTGAAACACCTGCTTATGCTTCCCACGTAAAAAGAGCTTACTATTTCTAGGATAACAATGATTCTATTTTCCTTCTCTTGATGAGGGAAAGATACATAAAAGGAAGAAGTCTGTAAACAATTCAGGCTTCTCAAACAAGGGATTCCATCATGTGGAAGAATATCCTAAAGTGTAAACATGACATTGAGAGGTTAATGTCTTGTGGGGATAATTATCATCTTACATTAACTGGGCTAAAAACAAGAAGCTCTCTGCATAAGATCTGTGAGGCCTTATCCACCCCTAGACTGCCTGCCTGACCCTTTTAGCTAGTGGTATTTGGTCCAAGAAACCCTCTAAGTTCTCAGTCTTCCTATGGAGGCTGAGATGGGGCTTCCTCCCATCCTTCACCACCCTTAGAACCTGGGGTGTTCCTGCCCCCAACCTCTGTATTCTTTGTAACCAAGAGCCTGAAACCATAAGCCATATCTATTTTAACTACCTTTACGCCAGAAACATATTCCTAGCTTGCTCAGAATCTACCAATCATATTATCTGGAAGAATGTGAATTTGCAGGTACCTCAAGGATGAGATATCAGACTGGGGGATGTTATTGACTGCATCCAATCCCTAAGGGTAGGCTCAAACTGTTGGAGATTACTTTGATTGCTAATTGGAGGAATTACTTGGCATGTGTGGTAGGAGAGGAATAGAAGGTGGAAATCTGGAAGTTTTGAGGTCAAGGCTAACCCCCCTGATCTAGGTTTGGCTGAGGCAAATGCTATGAAGCAATGGTTGAACAGTTACATTTTGGCATCCCTGGTTCCATTTTTGGTTTCTGCCTACCGTAATGTACTTGTTTTTTAATTTTCTGCACACCTCTAGAGGACCTAGCCTACCCCTGTGCAGTGCTTGTCTGTTAAGGGGTTTACTTTTTGTTGTAATACTTTGCAAGGCCCACTTCGTATCTAATGAAATTTTAATCTTATAAAAAAAACGTCATCAAAAAAATATACATGGAAATAAATTTATCCCACAAAACTGCCTGTGCTGGTATGTGGTCTAGGACATCGCACAACTGCAGTCTGCATACCCACATAAAAACCTTGGTTAATCTTCCATTAGCGTTTTAGTTGTTCCTATTGATATAATAGTTAATACTGATATAAACATAAACAAGGTTTTAAAATCTTTAGAAATACGTTGATATAAATATAATCCCTTGGACTAGAAGTTTAGAAAGAGATGCTGCCACCTTATGAAGATACTCAAGATAGCTATTCTTCAATGTTGGAAGACTAACCTCTTGCGGCGAAGTATCTAGTTCAATCTAGTATATGAAGCTATATAGGAAAGTGTCGATGGATACCATCCACCTCCCTTATTTCTGTTTTTATTTTTTCTATTTCAGTGTAATTAGTAAGTTTTTCATGCAACCATGCGGTCATGCGTTGGCCCTGGTTGCATGACTGCCTGGGGTGCCTAGGCGTCCAGCCCTGGTCGCCTGGAGCTCGCCGGAGTTGGCGTTCGAGGTTCGCCGGAGGTAGAGGTGGCCGGAGGTGGAGGAAATGGGCTGAAAAGGAGGTGGGAGGGTGGCTGGAAATTGGGGAGAAAGGGGAAGAAATGAGAAGAAATAGGGAGAAAAATGAGGTGTTAGGGTTTTAGAATCCTAACTCCTTATTTTAAATGTAATTAAATGGGTTAATGCCTACATGCATTGGACCGCATGACCGCATATAGGCGTCGCATGAAAAAGCTTGGTAATTAGGGCAATGTCTTTCATTTAATGATTTTTTTTTTTAAATTTTATAAAAAAAACTCTAGAAATAAAAATTTAGAAGATTGCTGTGCTATATTTAATAGTGTTTTTTAATATAAATTATAAATAATTTTTTATTCTCATTTTCAGTAATAGAATAACAAACCTGTTTATTTAGATCTTAACAGCTGATTTTGTTTGTTTAATATTAGAGTTTTTCCTTTATTGGTAAGAGATCAAACATTCTAGTTCACAATGTTGTAGGAAAATGATCCCACTTTGAAGGGAAGGGTTAATCGTAGTGATGCAAAAGAAATGCGAACCTATTACCAGGATTATTACAAAAAATACATTCAAGAACTTCAAAATGCCGCAGATAAAGCTGATCGGTAAGTTCGCTAAGTTGCTATTTTTCGTCCTATAGTATTTTATACTTTTGACTAAATTGTCATTTGCAAACAAATATTCTATCTTCTTCTTAAAAAAGATTTGGTCTTATTTCGTGGCTTATTACGTAGACAATTTGTTATTTATATTTAGAGCCAAACTAACGAAAGCGTACCAAACGGCGACTGTTTTGTTTGAGGTTTTAAAAGCTGTGAACCAATCTCAGAGTCTTGAAGTTGATCATGAGGTAAATTTTTATGTAATCAGGCATGTTTAATTATGATTACGATTTTTATCCCAAAAATTCTAGTTGGTTAGCTTTTCAAGAAGCACACATAACAATATATATGGTATCTACTGGCAACAAGGTTGAAGAAATTCATAATAAGGTTGAGGAAAAGACAAAAATTTATGTTCCATACAACATTCTCCCTTTAGACCCTGACAGTTCCAATCAAGCTATAATGCGCTTTCATGAGGTATACTAATACTATCTTGATTATGCTCGTATCTATCAAATTTTCATTAGTATTGAAAAGTACCGACACAAGTTATCAAAAGTGTTTCTGTTTTTCTATATCTTCTTACCAGTTTTGATAATTGTTAATTTTCAGATTCAAGCAGCTGTTCAAGCAATTCGTAATGTTAGAGGATTGCCTTGGCCAAAGGATCCTGAGGTTAAGATTGAAGGTGACATGCTGGATTGGTTGCAAGCGATGTTTGGTTTTCAGGTAAATTTCAGTGTTTTTTGGCTTAATCTTTTACTTCATTTGTCTTGTTTAATAAATGTATTTTTTAATTTCTATGATCACATGATCCTCTTCTATTTGATTTCAGAAAGATAGTGTTGCCAACCAAAGAGAACATTTAATATTGTTGCTTGCAAATGTCCATATTCGTCAATTTCCAAAACCTGATCAGCCACCAAAGGTTTTTTTCTTCCAATTTGCATCCTTTTTAACCACCTATACCTATACCAACATTTTTATCCTACTCGAATTAATTCGTTTTTGTTGTAGTTGGATGATAATGCACTAGATGATGTTATGACCAAGCTGTTTAGAAACTACAAAAAGTGGTGTGAATACTTGGATAGGAAGCCTAGTTTATGGTAAGTATATTTCATCCTTGCTATTCTTGGTGAAAAATTAAAACAAAGATCATAAAACTTTATAACCACTAGTGTGAGTGAGAGATGTGAGTCTGTTTGATTGTTCATTACAATGATCCCCCCTTTACAATATCTAGTTATCTACCACACTTCGAATTATAGTTAGTAAACAAATGTTATAAATCTAAATATCGGCGAAGAAGTGTCTTATTTTAGCATATCTATTAGATTGTTAAAATATTGTATAATATTAAATCTATTGGGGCTGTTATGGACAGCTTTAAGGAGCTCAAACATGGCACCGGTTAGTTTCTCAATCAAACAAAATCCAATATTTATCTTCTTGGAAAGTTGTATAACCCAAGCTTCTTTGCTCAGATCATTCTCTTTTAAAAAGGGTGTTTTGCCCATAGTTTTAAAAAGCGGAAAGCGCTCCCAATTTCCAGGGAGCGCTTTTTTAGCTTTAACCGCTTTAGCGTCGCTTAAAGCGGTTAAAGCTATATAAAGTTATAAACAGCTAAAGATTTATCTTAGCTGTTTAACCGCTTTAACCGCTAAGATTTATATAGCTAAAGCGGTTATGGGCTTATGGCCCATATATAAACAGCTAAAGCGGTTAAGCTATATAAAGTTTATATAGCTTAACCGCTTTAGTTGTAAACAGTTGGACATTTTTAGTTGTAAAGTTTATATATAAAGTTAAGCTATTATAAATTGGACATTTTTTACTATCTTAGCTATATAAACAGCTAGTGGACAGCCTGTAACAACTAGTGAAAAAAATTATTAGTGAAAAAAAGCTGTGGAAAAAAGCGTTTGGCAAAGCGGTCCAAAAAAACCGCTTTGCCGCTTTAAACGCTTAAAGCGACGCTTAAGCGTCGCTTTTTTTTCTATGGTTTTGCCTCGTAGATACCTTGGTAGCTTGGTTGACCACTTAATGCAAAGTCCACTGGAATCACTGATTGTTATGATTTACTGGGTAGCCTTAGATCGATGGTGGGAAATTAGAAAACTAAGTTTCTCTCATAAGCTGATAAGATGCAACTATTAATGTTGGGAATACATAGGAAGCTCTTCTTTTTGCTAAAAGTATGCAAAACCGTTGATAATACTCATAGGTGTCGAAAGTATCACAACCAGGCTGTATTTGCATTTCCCTACATGTGTAATTTTTGTGCATTGCCCTATTATTTTCAGTAATGAGATCTTTAATTCATCAAAAAAAAACTTCTTCAAGATAATGACAGATTATATGATGTAGGTGGAAACTCTCCAACACAATAAATGAATGAAAACAGTGGAGAAGATGGAGATCTTCTTCACAATGATCAGATTGGGGTTTGGAATCCACTAAGTTTTGATCTAGATCTAAGATCAGTGAGTAACAGTGAAGATAGTGGTAAGAAAAGTAAGGAAAAGTAAGAGATATTCAGTAAACGGGAGAGAGAGTAATTAAGGTAATACCTTGTTTGCACAATATTCTAAAACTGATTTTCCTCTCAAGGGCCCATTGTATTTATTACTCACATCATTGGTAATTAAGATTGTAAACAAGTCCGGGTCTGGGACTAATTTCGGGCCCGTTAAAGGGTTTGGACCCGGATGGCCGGGTCCGGGTCCAGATTAGCCAGACCCAGCTGGACCCGGACCCGGCTATTTTAAATGTTAGATAAATATAAATATTTGAGTAAGTTAAGGTTTAAATATAAATATTTTAATATATATTGTATAATATATTAGTAACTTAAGGGTTAAATATAAATATACCAATATTAAGGTTTCATTTTCACACTTTCATCTTTTATTATTTTTGTATATTTAATTATTTATTGTTTTTAGGTAAAAAAAATTCATCTTTTGAACCCGGACTCGGCCTAGACCCGATTTTTATGGGTATGGACCGGGTCTAGACAATTTAGTACTGGACCCGGACCCGGGCCAACTTCATGGGTCCAGGTCCAGCCCAGCCGGCCCAGACCCGGCCCATTTACAATCTTATTGGTAATTAGCAACCCAGTGATGTGAGTTAAATATTCCCTAAGAAGAATGTGAATTGGCTCAATTACATCCCAATTGGGAATATTCGGATCCAAACTCTTTGGATGCATAAATAAGGCTACTCTTTTTTTTTTTTTTTTGAAGCAATTAAATTTCATTAGAATAAGGCTAATGCCAAGTTTACAAAATAGAGAATAGAAATAAAAAATAGAAGTAAAAAGAAATGAGCAAAATGCTCATTGACTCTTTCCCATTAGCTATGTAGTCTAGTTATACAGTAACTAGATACGCTGCCTCAGAAGGTTGGTCTCCCATACTTCCATCATAGATGTCTCCAAAGGGTGACAACAACTCTTCTTGTAATACACTGAATCAAAGGAGAAACTGATGTCTTTAATGACCTCCTTAATGACTACTCAGGAGGCCTACTAATGTGCTGCCTATACCTTTTATTTCTTTCCGTCCATATATGCCACGACAAGCACCCAATAGCATTCCATATTAACCCCCAAGGGAGGGAGTGGCGCGTAATCTTTTGTGCTGCTTCCGTCAGATCCCCCAATCTAATATCTGGACTTGATTGGGTAATCTTAGACTAATTGACTCTTAACTAATTAAATATTTAAAGACTTAGACTATTATATAATATTTTCAACTTAATTGTTATTTTATGTTTTACTAAATTTTTTATCAAATACTTTTGTATAATTATTGTAGGTAAAAAAAGAAGTCCCTATTTGGACCCGTCTCAGACCCGGATTTTCTTAATGGGTATGGGTTGGGTCCGAGCCCACATATTTTCTTTCTGGACCCGGTCCAGACTTGGACTAATTTCATGGGTCTGGGTCCAAGCCAGCCAGCCCAGACCCGGCCCATTTACATTCCTAATTACAAGTAGTGATTAAATAACTACGAGTGATGTCTCAGTAGGTTTGCCTCCCACATTTGCATCGTAGGTTATCCTCAATTAGGAACAGCAGCCCACCCTAAAATCTTCAGATTTGAAGGAGAGGCTGATGGTTAAGTAAACATAAGTTAATAATCGTATAGATACTTATAATCCAAAGGTTTAACCAATTCTTGTAAGCGTGAAAAAGTGATTTTTTATTTCTCCAACATGTATTAGGACCTTCCATTTTCTATTA
This sequence comes from Zostera marina, assembly GCA_001185155.1. Lineage (NCBI taxonomy): Eukaryota > Viridiplantae > Streptophyta > Magnoliopsida > Alismatales > Zosteraceae > Zostera > Zostera marina. The sequence continues at coordinate 222,208 of LFYR01000680.1, read as the reverse complement.
AAAAACATTAATTCGACCAAAAAATAAAATAAAAAGTGATTTGTCACTAAATCATATATCTTGGGAACTAAAAAAAAAAATCTTGGGAACTAAATCATCAAAGTAATTTCATAGTTCATACTCAATTTTTTACATGAATCATCTTTTATTTTTTTTGTTTATTTTATGTCTTTTAAAGTTTGTTGTGGATACACAGGGAAACTTGAACTGGATGCAATCTCGAGAAACAACAATCAAGTCTCCAGTTTGGCGTGGTCGGGAAAGTGAAATTTCGCCTTATGGAAACCCAAAAGGATCAGATTCTGCAAATCTCGATAGCGCAGCAGAAGTATGACCGAAATTGCAATTTTTTAATTTGGGAAAGTTACAAAGTGTCATAGTTTATTTGCGGTGCTTTACTTTCTAGTAGGAGGTAGGGATTGAGTTTTTCTTCTGCTAAGGGTAAATTCTATTCTAGTAGTAGGAACTGAGCTATTCAAAGCTTCAAATCTGATATACTGATATCACATTTTAGCTTAATAAATGTGCACTTCTCAAATTTCATCTTGGAATAAGGTAAGTATAAATCACAAACCACTGTGATTTAACTTTTTGTTAATGTACAATAAGATCACGATGACAGCATTCTATAAAAAACCCAATCAAATTATATAGGTTGGGTTGAATGCACTCACTGCTTAGGAGTTAGGAGTCCCTTTTTTTGTAATTGCAGGTTTGCAGCTAGCCCAGTTATCTAGTTGAGTGTCAAGCCATAAAAGAATTGACAATGTGCTTGCTCATTTCCCTCTTATGATGATCAATGACAATGTGTTATGCCCACTCTATAAAAGATTATGATGATCATTGAATTTGCAGATAAAGAATTAAGATTTTTTTTTTGCTTAAAAGAATTAAGATTTTTTTTTTTTGAGTAAAAACTATGATACTAAATTACCTGAAATTTAGATGTTTGATTTCAGAATGCTAAGACTCAAGCCCATATAACTTCTTAGTGTATGTAGGATGTCCATTAGCTGCAATGAATTCCTTCCACCCTAGTAAAAATCATCACATCATTCCTTAACATTAGGTGCATGCTCACCTTGGTCCATTTATTTATATAAATGTAGCTTGCTTTTTCCACTTTCTCTTTTTGGCTGAGATGTTCCATGATGTAAATACTAAATCGGAAGGGGAATATGGGATCACCTTACCTGTGATCCCTTGATGCATGTAACATGCAAGAAAGAGAGCCATTTATAAGTACCGTGTAAGAAGGAGATGTCATACACTTCTTATTCCAATCCACCAGAGTGTCACAAACCCTCTTTGCTTCTAGTTTTTTTTCCATGTCCTTCCAGTTCACTGCGTCGAAGTTCTTTTGTATGCTTATTTTAAGGAAGATTATCTTAGCCTCAGTTTTATTATTGAATCCCTTAATATAGGTGGATAATCTTTAATTCTTTTGAGATGGGATCCTTTTTCTTTGGTAAAAGAACGATAAATGTATGGTTAATAATTTTAACCAATGGCATCTTCAACATCTTAATGTATTATTGACTAACATTGAAAGAAAGATCCGATAAAGACATCTTTCTTGGGTGCTTTGGAGGAGTTAAAATTCACAACTACATGCCCAATTTCATTTCTGGTGGAAATAGAGGCAAATGCTCTTATTATGGGATACTTGCTTAGGAAGTGTTCTAGGGTGAAGATTCTCAATAAAGCCATCAATCTCTGACTAGTACTTGCTAAATTTAAATGGATATGAGATACTTTAATAGATAGATTGCGAGGAAAGAAGTAGATATTTCTATGTTTTTATCTGGGTACAGTATAAATCCAATAAGGCAATTCTTCAGAGTGATTATAGTCATTGCCTCATTTTTTAAAAACAAACTATGGTGTTTTTTCATCCCTGAGCATATTAAGTACAGCAGTATACAAACTCTTCCATTCTTTTGCATTTGGGTTATTATTTTTCTTTCTATATTTATACTCATATCCTCCATTGAATATTTATTTTTTAAATTAGAGATATTGATGCAGCCCAGCATGAGTATATGAGTCATGGGCTCGATTCTAATCGAGCTCTGGACCAAGCCCACTAATATGCTTGGACTCTCAGGGTGGAATTTCCACTCATACACCCTGAGAGTATAAATAAGAGTGGATGGGAATATGGACAGTTAGTTTGAGATTTATTCCTAAAATTAAAGGTAATCTCCAGCTCACGTTACTCTCTTTCTTCTACCTTTTTCTACTGCAATTTATACTACTGTTGCATTGGTCTATTCCTGGATTGGAATAGCCAAGGTATTAATCGGCCATTTTCTGGTGGATTCCAGCAAATAGTCTCTCAGTGAATCCTTGCATTCACTGCCCGATTCCAGATCTTCCTGATCTCTCAGTAAAGTCTACATTAGATATATTTACATTATTATAAATTTCCTGTTCAATAGCATTGTGGCCGTGTAGTTAGCATAGTTTTTATTTTGTTGTTTTGGGAGACTGAAGTTTTTATTGGATTTTGTTCTCTTAATAATAATATTTTGATATTTGAAAACAGCTGCTACTTAGAAGTGGTCTTAGTTCTGCAGAATCATTAATGATTCTTGTACCAGAGGCATACAAGAATCATCCAACATTGTCAATAAAATATCCCGAGGTAATTGGCATCATATTTGATGTTCTATAATTTTTCTAATTTATAAATCGTTATATGTCTGTATAAGGACCAATCGATATATAACTGCAGGTCACAAATAATACAGAAATTTGGTTATATATTTGTGACCTGCAGTTCACATATTGGCACCAAATTTCTATGACTATAGACTTATGAAACACATATTTATAGGTTCACTAGGAATTATAGTTATAGTTGTACTGTCATTCATAGTTATAAGTGGTAGCATTCATAGTTATTGATTTTTTTTGATAAGTTACGTGGTACATAAATAAATAGAAATTATCTTTGCAAAAAAAAGAAAAGAAAAAGTAAATAGAAATTAAAGTACATACATTGAGACTCGAACCCTGAACCTCCAGCCATCTTAATAGTGATTGTGACCAACTTATTTGGATTTTTTTTCATAGTTATTGATGATTCTGTGTAATGGAATTCATAATAATATGAATGTTAATATGTTTATCAATTTTCACTATGTATGTCATTTTTGCAAACAATCTCTATGTATGCTAGGATACATATATAACCATGTATTTTAGTGGAAATCTTACCAAATTATGATGAGGCCAGGTGTTACCAGATTTTTTTGTAATATTATTTTATTGTTCACATATATAATCTTTTTGTTCCTAAATTTTGTTCCCTGAAATTTTATTTATGTCCCAGGTTGTTAATTTCTACGATTATTATAAGGGACAAATGGAGGCTTGGGATGGTCCTGCTTTGCTCTTATTTAGGTAATTAACTGATTCTTTTTTCATTTGGCAAATGATAAAATTCCATGGAATATCTTATTCAAGAATTTATATCCTATTTAGAGATTTCTTCCAACAGAATTTTTTTATCTATCTTGGATCCAACACACTTTTATTTTTACCTAGTGTGTGTGTATAATATTAATATGCAATTATGAAGGGGAGGCAATCAATCAGCTCTCTCCTCTTATCCATTCTTTCATCATATTTGGGTATTGTGTTTATTTTTCTATAGAGTTTTGGAGGATATTTTAAACAATAAATATTGCTTCGCAGAGGGTGTAAATAGTGTTTACCAACAGAAATGCATTTTGGAAACTTGGAATCTCTATGCATATTGGAGATACTCAAGGTCATGGGTTACTTTCCCTTGTTTATGACACTGATCAAGAATTGCATCAAGACTGCTTCATTCGCTGTTATAGTGGAGGGCACACCCACTAAACCTTGCAAGAGTCGGAAGTGTGAATGTACATTACGCACTCAATTCTCAGGATTGACAACCAAAAGAACGATTGAATTGAATGAGCGAACCTAATTACATTGTAGTTTATTTATATGTAGAGTATCAGAATAACTACTTCAACTGACTGGTTAATTATCTAAGTAATAGTCAACATAAAATATTGTTGAGTATTGACCATTACTTACAACTTTAACTAGGGAATTATCAGTATGCTTTAATTGTAGTCTTCAACAAGAAGAGATTGAGGCAAAGTGACCCCATCTCACCCATTCTCTTCAATTTGGTTATGGATGTTCTCAGTAGATTGATATCCAATGGCTAATGACTCCAAATCCATCTCACATTCAATCTATGTTGATGACATATTTATTTTCTTCAAGGTAAACCTCAAGTCTTTGCAAGCTATCAAGAGGACATATGCATCCTTTTCTTGGTTCTCAGTCCTTGAGGTGAACATCGACAAGAGAACTGCTCATTACTCAAAGGTTGTCACAATCTGATACAACCTCTTGATAAGACTCTATCTAGATGGAAAGGAAGGTGTTTATCATATGGTGGGAGAGTTCAGTTGGTAAACCGGATTTTCGCTGGGATGTTCTCATATTGGGTCAATAGAACTATTCTTCCTGTCAGTGTGTTTAGTGTTGAAGCAGATAGTGTTTAGGTGTGTCAGGCCGTTTTTTAGGGGCAACCCACTGTTGAAGTCTGTTAATCACACCTTCATAACATTAATACCCCAAAATCTACAACCACAGAATTATCAAACTTTAGGCCTATATCATGTTGAATTTAATCTATAAATTTCTGACCAAGAACTTAGCAGATGAATTGCCAAGGTCTCATCTGAACTAATATCCCCTCACCAAACATCCTTCATAGAAGGAAGAAGCATCTCAAACAATATCCTATTGGCTGATGAGATGATTCATGGCTTTGGAAAAATTAGAACACTTAAAAGGTGCCGTCTTAGAGGCTATGGGGTTCGACACCGTGAAATGGCAAGCTATCATCATTCATCTCTACCTTAGAGGCTATGGGGTTCAACCCTCTACTGTGCAAGCTAGTACATAACTGCATATCCTCTGCCTCCTTCTCAATATTGGTAGAGGGATTCCCCACCCACCCCTTTAATAACTATTCGACCTTGTAATGGACAACCTAAGTAGGTTAATAGAAAAAGAAATCAAAGATAAGAGGATGAACACATACATTGTGAATGGAGATGTCTCTATCTCGCATCTTGTCTATGCAGATGATGTCCTAATTTTCTCCAAAGTAAATCACTGGGAACCATCAAAAGGATCCTGGAAACCTTCTCTAAGTTTTCAGGCCTTGAGATCAACCGGGAAAAGAGCTCTGCAACTTACTCAAAGATCTGTACTAATGACCAAGAGATTCATAGTATCCTCAACTTCCCAATTAAACAACTCCCCATTAGTTACCTAGGGCTTCCAATAACTGGAAGGAAGAAATCTCCAAATTGAAGGAGAGGGATACCATGGTCATAAATGGATACCATGGTCTCCAACTACATTCCTACCTAAGGAGGAGGGAGGATTAGGAGTTAGAAACCTCCAAATAATAGCCTCGGTTGCCTCTATTAAAAAAGCAACTACAATATGAGGTAAACAATCTATATTTTCACAATGGATGCAGAGAAGATACACCAAAGGCATGCTTCTTAACAACATTAGCTCTAAACACACCATTGACTCTGCCCAATGGAAAGAAATTTTCGACTCCAAAGAGAAAATCAACCAATGTTTGGAATGCAGGGCTGGAAATTCTCTTATTTGGAAAATTGGCAATGGAAAACAGAATTTAGGAACCATCATTAAAGCCCTAAGAACCAAGACCCCAAAGGATCCTCTAGCCAAAGGCATATGGTCACATATGTTGACAAAATTCTCAGTAATTTTGTGGAGGATTAAGATTAAACAAATCAAAACTCTACAGATGCTCAACGCATGGGGTGTCCTCATACAACCAATTTGCCTTCTTTGTGGTCAGGAAATTAAGTCCATCAGCCATCTATTTTTTAATTTCTCATATATTAGAAAACTTCTTTTACAACTCTCTGAACACCTCAACTAGGCCCTCTGGAAAATATCAAACTCCCCCATACCCATATATTAGAATTGGAGATGTAATAGAGTCATGCCAAAAATTGACACATCAGGTTCCTGATGCAGCTGATCTTAGTGAAGATCAGTTGCTTGATAAATCTTCTGAATCCACAGAAGCCGAGGAAAAAACACTGGAATCCACCAATGATTCTGGAAATCCACCAGAAAATACAAGAGAAAAGAAAGAGAAGATAAAAGGTTTATTACCTGTTCAGGAAATAACAACTTCAGCAAATAAATCAAAAACTGCCGATTCCATCCTCTATCCTCCATATATATACTCTCCATGTAATGATGTGCCTTCTTTAAAGGAAATGGGCTTTTGGTCCATGTTTGATTTAAAGGAAATGGCCTCTTTTCTAGTGCTATTAACGGATGTGCTACATCAGGCGCCCTTTCTTTAGGTACAATTGCCCTCAATTGTTGCTTTGGATGACATTTCTCCTCCATTTTCAGCTTGTCTTTCTTGATGCTATCCACTCGAATGATGTAGTGGTTCAATCGTCCCTTGTGAGTGGCATCAATATCACACCACCAAGGTCTGCCCGGATCAGGTGGAAAATGTCTCCTCCAATCTGTTGTAAAAATTGTAGTAGGTCTACTGAATTCTTTGCCCAGCCACGACTTTAACCATTCAGTGATAGAAACAACAGCATGGCCCCTCCCATTTGGATATTTGTGTGCCATTAAGCCTTTCATGTCCATCCAAATATTGGTAAAGTAGCTGATACCTGCATCTTGTTCAATTTGACGATAAAGCTCTGCCACGAAGTTGACTTCAGAATCCAAGTTCTCACCAACATGGTCTTTCAGAAGGGATCGTCTTTCCTGTTCATTCCTTTCCAATATAGTGAGCTCACTTCCAGCAATCAGGCTGCTTATACACCTTGCTAAGCAGTGTAGGTTATCATTAAACCCACTAATGTTTACATCATAAGCAACCGTGTTCCAGATACTGGATGCCATAAACGCAGTTACGCAACACATAAACAAGGAAATGAACTCCAGGAACTATCACTTTGTCTAGCAGCATTTAATTGTGACATAAATATCTTGACCCTGCTTGTAAAAGGAACCAAAATTGGTGCAAGTGTCAAAATATCTTGTACTTTTGGGATTTCTAATTTTCTATTGAACTCTAGAAAAAAAAAGATTCATCCACTGCCTCTTGAACATGGAAATCACGAAAGGGTGTGGATTGCTGTCTATTATTCAGTCTTGCAGCTGACTCAAAAGTTCATAAGTCACAGACTTGACATTGTTCTTTACGCCATCCAATGAAAGCTTATTGAAATTTGAACTCGGGCCTTTCTAAGAAGCCGAAGAATTTGCAGAATTCGACCAAAGAAGTTCCCACAATACCTGGCGAAGAATAATAATTAAGCACTGAATGTCCTCTAAAGATATTGGTTTCTCCTGCTCATAGAACTCCTCATTATCAACTATCATGAGCATATGCTTATAGACAGGACAGAAGACAGAGAGTGGCAATAACCATCCAGGTGTTTCTACAGGCAAAAATGATGTAAATCTAGAGAAAGACTGCCATTGTTGATTCGAATGGCATCTTGAAATAAAGTTCCACAGTATTTGAACAATTTCTGAATGACATCTTAGTGAAGATCAGTTGCTTGATAAATCTTCTGAATCCACAGAAGCTGAGGGAAAAACACTGGAATCCACCAATGATTCTAGAAATCCACCAGAAAATACAAGAGAAAAGAAAGAGAAGATAAAAGGTTTATTACCTGTCCAGGAAATAACAACTTCAGCAAATAAATCAAAAACTGCCGATTCCATCCTCTATCCTCCATATATATACTCTCCATGTAATGATGGGCCTTCTTTAAAGGAAATGGGCTTTTGGTCCATGTTTGATTTAAAGGAAATGGCCTCTTTCCTAGTGCTATTAACGGATGTGCTACATGAGTTCCTCTATGGGGCTTGTATTGGAATGCTATTGGTTGCCTCACATGGCACATTTGGTCTAAAAGAAATAGGAAGCTTCACCAATATACTCTCAGACCCCCAGAAGTCATTTTAGCAGATATATTAAAGGACTGCAGAATATCTTTTAAAGTTGATATCATTAAAAAAGAATGTGATTCACAATTGGAAATGACTACTATGCAGTTTTGGGAGACAACCCTCCTGAGGCTCAATTCTTAGCTAGAGTACTAAGAAAGATAGTTACATAGGAGAACGTCGATATAGTGGGTAACCACAATATCAACCCCATCGCATTTTATTTTCCTATTCATTTGTATTTCAAGGCATTGCCCTTCATTATCTTTAATGAAAACTTTTAATATTTGCACAAAAAACTGAGATATATTAGTGGTTGTTTAATGTTATATTTTTTGTTTACTTGGATTATAGTGATGGGAAAACAGTAGGTGCTTGTCTTGATCGTAATGGTCTTCGTCCTGCTCGTTATTGGCGTACTGTAGACAATGTAGTTTATGTTGCATCAGAGGTATTTATTCTTTCTTTTGATATTTTTTTTGGCCAAGGATTATTTTAGTGTCTGTAAGCTATTTTTTTTCTGATTTTTTTGTTTGAGTATTAATTGGATACACTAATTGATATTGATACCATTTAAAATATTATATATTTATATCCTATATTGGTATTATTTAAACTCATTTTCTTTATGTTTGCTACTGAAGCAAGCTTTGCTGTTTTAGAAGTTTCTGAGCTTATTTGGTTTAGTTGAAACTTTGTTTGATTTCCTTAAAGATTGTTTTGATGTTTGGGGATCTGACATTTAAATTTTGGATCTTCATCTTACATTGAACTAGATTCTGTAGTGGATGGTTATGTCGTTGATCTGAATTAATCATAGAAACATCTCTATTCTGATTTGACTGATTAGCTGATGTGTTCCGAAGAGGACTTAGAAAAAGATATAATATTTTCTTTGTTTTGGAACCTCGTCTTCTGAAAAAGAATGAATATTCCAGTTCCCACCCGATCCAGTTCAGATATTAGATTGGGGGATCTGACGAAGGCTGCGCAAAAAATTACGCACCACTCACCCCCTTGGGGGCTACTATGAAATGCTATTGGGTGCTTGTCGTGGCATATATGGACGGAAAGAAATAAAAGATACAGACAACACGTTAGTAGGCCTCCTGAGGTAGTCTTTAAGGAGGTCATTAAAGACATCAGTCTCTCCTTTGATTCAGTGTATTACAAGAAGAGTTGTTGTCACCCTTTGGAGACATCTGTGATGGAAGTATGGGAGACCAACCTTCTGAGGCAGCGTATCTAGTTACTGTATAACTAGACTACATAGCTAATGGGAGAGAGTCAATGAGCATTTTGCTCATTTCTTTTTACTTCTATTTTTTATTTCTATACTCTATGTAAATTGGGCATTGCCCTTAATTTTTTAACGAAATTTTAATTGCTTCAAAAAAAAAATCTTTGTTCTTATTTGAATTGTCATAAGGCACATCGTGTTGATTGGAAATTCTATGATGCAAGTGTCATAAATAATTAGAGGTTATGAACACAGACTCAAGCCAATGACGAGCTTGATCCCTATTAAGTTCTACATCGAATTTTCAGATTTTCGAAAAATTGATAATAATAACAATAAGTGACTGACATTTCCTTAAACTTCATAAAGATGTCGGCATCTTTTTGGATGTTGGAGCCTATAAAAAGCCCATTCAATCATTGATTGAGGTTAATCTTCTTTTATTTCATGGTAATTTAGTTCCTTGAGTCACCGACCTATAGAATTGCATAAGTATACAAGGAATAGTGACGGAACTTCAATATTCTTGTATCTGGGTTTGCCCCTCAATTTCTATTAGAATTAAAAAAAATATCCGTGCATATTTTTATTATTTTTTATGAATTATTTACAGTTTCATGATGATATTTTTATTTATTTTTTCTGAACTTATTTTTTATATATTAAACTCTATTTGTATATGTTATTTTATTGCAAGTTATCTGTGTTTTTATATGCATTGGTTAAATTTAGAATTTATTTATTTTTTATATATGTTTATTATTATTACTGTAGTTGCACTTTATTTATTTTTGCAACTGTTTGACTTTTTTATTTTCTAATTAAGGTTGGTGTTCTACCAATGGATGAATCAAAGGTTACAATGAAGGGGCGCCTTGGTCCGGGAATGATGTTAACTGTTGATCTACAGAGTGGCCAGGTTTAACTTACATTAGTTTTGTTTTAAAATATTGCCTTTGACTTGCACTTTGAGTTTGCAAAATTTACTTGCCATGGATTGGGGGGCTAAGAGACGAAAGTGCACCTACTGTTATATTTAGTTGGTTACAAAGAAAAATTGATTACTAATGTAGTAATGTCACTAAATGTTTGCATGAGGTCATGGCTTATGAGTTCTATTTTCAATGGTTACATACCCACTTTAAATTTATCCAGTGATATTTTAGCCGGTGGGCTATGGTACGTCACTTAGAGGTTTCCTCAATTCTTTCATTCGCAAAAAAAACTCGATTGCATTAACAAATTGCTTTTTTATTCGGTAATTTCCTCTCCAGCAAATTCCTGTATTCTATCTGTTCATCTCCAGCAGATCGGATATGTAAGGACGTAAGGTGTCTAGTCAATTCATCTCCCCAAATCAGACTGTCTTTATTGAGGGAAGACTCATCTCAGACAACACTATCTTGACAGATAAGATGGTAAATGGGTTTTGGAGGAAGAGAACTCTCAAGAGACGTTGCCTGAGCATAGATCTCAAAAAAGTATTTGATACCGTCAAATGGGAGATTATAGACAATAGTCACAATACCCTTAAGGCTTATGACTTCTCACCTCTATTTTGTAGGATCATCTGGAATTGCATATCTTCTGCCTCCTCTGTGATGTTAGAAGGGACCCTTCAAGAACCACAGAGGAATCAAACAAGGGGATCCCCACTGTTCCCAATCCTTTTTAATATTTTAATGGATACCTTGAGTAGGCTTATAGAGAGGGAGGTAAGGAATAAGAGGAAGGATACATACCAAGTGAATAGAGCCGCCTCCATTATATACTTGATGTATGCGGATGATATCTTCATCTTCACCAAAGCCTATCAACAATTCAACAGTCCTCCTTTGCAATTCACAAGATGAGACAATGAGTCATTTGTTCTTCGACAGTTCAACTGTCCTTACTCTAGAGCCATATTGCTTCCACTTGCAGGGATCTTGAACTACTCTTTTTGGAAGTTACAGAACATTCCAACCCTCACAATCACCAGCCTTGACATCATAGTTCAAAAAGCGACGCTTTAAGCGTCGCTTTTTTAGCTTAAAGCGGCAAAGCGGTCCTCCAGGACCGCTTTCTAAAACGCTTTTTCTGGACGGGTTATCGGGTCGGGTCGGGTTGGGGCAACCCATTACCCATGTGAAATAACTTAAACTATTTTAATTTCCCTTCCTACCCCTCCAATTTCTATCTAACTATATAAACCCAATACCCTTCTAATAAAACCCTAATTTCCTTTATCACTCTCACTTCTATTTCTTCCAAAACCCTAGAGATATGGGAACTGAATCCCAATTTTATTATTGCATGAATGAAATGGAAGAAATTTTAAGAGATAATATAGATATTGGTGCACGTCTAGATGATTAGGTTATATGACTTGTAAATGTTTTTCAAATAATTTGGATGATGTCTTGAATAATTACAGGTTTATATATATTTTATATATATTTTTAAAAAAATTAGCATTATTTACAATAATGCCACTACCGCTTTTTCAGCTTTAAGCGCGCTAAAGCGCTCAAAGCTGAAAAAGCGGTCAATGGAAAAGCTGACCGCTTTTCCGCTTTTTGAACTATGCTTGACATAACAAGATTCACTCACCACTCACTACCTTGGAACTTGCTATGGAACGTGACTGAAGCATTTAGCATATCTTGTCTGAGAGGAACAATAGGCTTAAGAAACAATCACTTAGACCACCAGAAATTCTACTAAGGGAAGTTATCAATGACATTAGTTTTTCCTTCATCCCAGAGAGGCACAAGAAGAATTTTTGTGATAAAATAGAGATTTCTATGCTTCAAATTTGGGAGATCAACCTTTTGAGGCAGCATATTATCTAGTTATTTCTACTAGAAACATAGCCATTGGCCATATAGCAAAGAGTCGAGTTTGTACTCATCTCCTTTTATTTTGTTTTTCTATTGTATTCTTAGGGCATTGCTTATCCATTATTTATGAGAAAATTTAATTTCATAAAAAAATGAATTCTGTCTCTTGAGCCTTTAATATGATATCAATTACAAACTTTCCCAAACACATAACGCATATAATTAAATTCCCAAGTGTTATTCTTGTTGGTGGTATGTTGGTAATTTAGGAGTTATATGTGGAGTCTGTCTAGGTGTGTATAATTGCAACCCTTATTGGGCCAATTATAAAGTAATTAATTGGGACCAGCCCAATTATTATCAAATTATATATATCTTATGATTACATTACATTGTAACCCTAACCCTAATTGTGATTTGATTAATACAAAGCCATCACCACGATAGAAGAGAGAGTACATACACCATCTTGGATGGAACCTCTATAAATCTGTATTCTTCTTTATTTCCTAATCATCTAAATCGAGTGACACTAACATTGTGAGGGAGTGTCGATCTTGGAGGTAATCAATCCGTCGTTTGATTAACAATTTTATGGATAATTTCTAACCATTTGATGATAAGATTATGTTCATTCCATAATAATAATCAAAATAAAAATTTAATGTTTTTTTGCAAAGAGTAATTTTTATATTTTTGGTTATTTATTTATTTATAAATGGACAATGCTCTGTGTTACAAATGGAGATAAAAAATATAAAGTAGGGAGATACCCTATGTTTCTATCTTTTTCCTATATAGTATGGCTTCTAGTGATTAAGTAACTAGTAGTGCTGCACTGCTGCCTTAGGAGGCTATCCTCCTAGAGTTGCATGGTGAATATCTTCATTTGAGAACAACAAGCCTTCTTGAAATCCTCAGATTTGCATATCTGAAGGAGAGGTTTATCAGCTTATGTTCCTAATGATTTTTTTAATAAATGGGGAAAAAGAGCGTTACTTTTTAAAATTGCAGTATAATATTTGTGTTTTTTGATTTATTCTTTCTAGTTAATAATCGGGGGATTATGTCTTAGTAGATTACTTTAGAAATCCTTTTATAGTTTCGTTATTGGTAATTTCATTTAATGAAAAATTGTTTGGTGTAGGTATTTGAAAATACAGACATTAAAAAGAAAGTGGCAGCATTAAATCCATATGGAAAGTGGCTGAATGAAAACATGCTGACTCTGAAGCCTGTCAATTTCCTTTCAACACCACTCATGGACAATGAAACAATATTAAAACAACAACAGTAAAAGTTTATACACTTTCTTTTTTTAATTTAGAATAGATCAGGATAGCACAGATAACTCACGGAACATCATTTTTTCGGTAGAATTTCATTTGATATGCATGGCATGTTATTGATAATTTGGACATTAAACTATTCAGTCCATGTTTCTCATGTTTTATGTTTTTTTGCATAGGATTTTCTGCTTCTTTTATATTGAAATCTAAAAAAACTTAAGTTATCTAAGTACAAGTTATGTGATTGGGATTCCTAATAATAGAAATTTAACAACGTGCTAAATTAATTACAGGCCATGATAATCATCCAATAGTTTACTAATTGTTTAATTCTAGTATAGTGCAGTTAAACTATGTATACCGCCACTGTGTTAGGATACTAATGTAAATCCTTGAATCGGCATGTCATGGTATCAAGGAAAGAGTCTCTATATCCCATCTCGTCCTTGAATTTCTATATTTTGAACATTTCTAAATCGGTAAACTCTAAACTTATGCAAAATCCTTCAAAAGAATCTCAATAATCAGATTAAGAGTTATGAGAGATTATCGACCAAAAATTATACAAAGCAAGACATGACTTTTTAACGTTGTTCAGCTCTTATTACAAGCATGTGCCCATATGATTATTATTGATGGATATATAAAAACGATACAAAACTTAAAGATATGAGTAATTTTGTTGTGTTTCTACTACTTGATTTTTTTTTAACCTTTCTAATAGGGCATTTGGGTACTCTAGTGAGGATGTTCAGATGGTCATTGAATCAATGGCGTCACAAGGAAAGGAACCAACATTTTGCATGGGTGATGATATTCCTCTATCTGTATTGTCACAAAGGTCACATATGATATATGACTACTTTAAGCAACGCTTTGCTCAGGTAGTAGTTAATTCATAATACTGTTTTTCTTACATGATCTTTAATGGTTTTGTTAAGATTCAGCTGATTTGTTTACAGTGCAATTTTTTTTTTGTTTTAATTGAGAATTTAAGGATTCTTTGACCTCTTGAAAGCATCATGAAGAATTTTTTCTGATGTTTACCTTATTTTTTGGCATACATACTTGCAGGTCACAAATCCAGCCATCGATCCTCTTAGAGAGGGTTTAGTGATGTCACTTGAAATCAACATTGGAAAACGTGGAAATATTTTAAATCCTGGACCAGAGAATGCTTCCCAGGTTGATACGAATTCTTTAATATCAGTGATCAAAATAATCGCATGTTGCATTTGTGATCAAACCATTTTTTATATGTTGGTTAGGTTATGCTCTCAAATCCAGTACTAAATGAAGGTGAATTGGATTCATTAATCAAGTTAAAAATGTTAAAGGCGGAAGTATTGCCCACCTTCTTTGATATTAGAAAAGGCATGAATCATTCTCTAGAAAAGGCTTTGGAAAAGCTATGTGAACAAGCAGATGATGCTGTTCGTAATGGTTCACAGTTGCTTGTTCTTTCTGATCGATCTGAGGAGCTGGTAGGCATAAATTCAGACACTGAATAATGTTTTTTTATATCTCATCAAGTATAATATTTTTTAGCATTATTAATTTATTATATTCATATCAAGATTCTTAGTGCGCCTAATGCGCAATGCGCCAGTGATAATTTGATAATTAAATTAAAAGCACATAAAATATTCAGAAAGGGCATATGGCTTGTCGGAGCTAGGTGGTCGGAAAGATGGCTGGAAGGTGATGAATGTGGCCTGATTGGAGGAAATAGGGGAGGAATAACCAAATAGGGAACCCACGATTTGTTTAAAAAAACAGATCTGTATCAGATCCGGTTCTGGGCATTGTGCGCTGCACATCGCCCTGGCTGGGTGTACTGGCGCCTAGTGCACACACACTATGTTTCATATACAAATTCTGAGGCGGTTGTTTAAGTGGTTTCATGACACTAAAATTTTGCATGATTGTTGAATTTATAAGTTTGCATGACTGTAAATTTTCAGTCTTATCCATTTAATATATTAATGGTCAAAAGTTAGTTATTTTGGAAATCCTAGAATATATATAATTAAGTTGATGTATTCTTACAGAATTTTTTGCATTTTGGTATCAAGCACCTAGTGGATATACACTTGTTTAATGGGGTGGAACACTGGAACCACTTTAAAAAATCGTGTGTTGTCTTGTTCGAGAAGATTTTATTTTACTTTTTTTCTATATAGATTTCAATAAGATCAGAATTTTATTGAAAGATACTGTTCCATTGGGTAATCAATCTGATCGAGAGAGCAAGGTTGCTGGGAAATCTTGAACATTTGTTCAAGTGTTTAGCATCAGCTAGACAACTACAACAATGATTTAAACTTCTTCTGGTCACCCACTTCAAATTTGCTTAGTGATATATTAAATATGCTTTGGTTTCTTTAGTATTCCGAATTTGATCAAATATTTGGCGGATTTTAAGTTCAGTGCCAAATCGGCAGGAGGAAGACAAATTACAAATTTATATCATCTTTTCTTTAACTGTCGATACAGTCGAGACCTCTGCTAAAATCCACCAGTTGGCTTAACAATGCTATTTGGACAATGAGGGATCAGAGCCCCCCCCTCCCCCACCCACAATAGATATTAGAATATTAGAATAGGAGACATAATGGAAGCAATTCAAAAATTTACACAAAGTCAGTTGTTAGGGCATACATTGGCTATTACTAGCATCCCTTTCCTGGCACCTATGGTGTGAAAGGGATGAGAGATTAAAACAACACCCTAAGGCCTACATAAATTGTCAACAGAGAAATCTTAAAGGATGTGAGCATTGCACATGGAGCCACATCTTTTAAGAAGCACAATCTATCACAGATTGAAATTCAGGCCATATGTTTTTGGGAGTCCAACCTCTTGAGGTATCAGTCCTTGGCTAGCTAGTCATGGTTACAACTGTGTAAGAGAGTGACAATGTCTTTATACTTCTGTATTTGCATTTCCCTACATGTGTAACCTCGGGCACTGCCCAAACTTATTTTTTCAGAAATGAAAGTTTTAATTCATCAAAAAAAATTATCTTAGTTTATATTTTAATTATTAAAATAGTTGTGCACTCAACTTTTAAGATCATTATCTTATGTATATATTTATACAATGAAACATTTCAAATTTATATTTCAACTGCCTCATTTACTTCAGGAAGCAACACGTCCTTCCATACCGATACTTGTGGCAGTTGGTGCTGTTCATCAACATTTAATTCAGAATGGTTTGAGAATGTCCGCTTCTATAGTTGCAGATACTGCTCAGTGTTTTAGCACTCATCAGTTTGCATGTTTAATTGGATATGGTGCAAGGTTTTTTTGTCAACTATGATGTCTTTTTCATATGATAATTTATTCAATTTCATTTTAAAAGAATTTTATTTTTTGCAGTGCGATATGTCCATACTTAGCATTAGAAACTTGTCGCCAATGGCGTTTAAGCAAGAAAAGTGTGAATCTAATGAGGAATGGAAAAATACCCACTGTTAGTATTGAGCAAGCCCAAAGAAACTTCTGCACGGTCTGCATTTCTTTCTTGTGAAAATTAATAATCGTATTTTAGTGTATGAGAAGTTTCTTTTTCAAATATCTGTAAACGCTTTGCCAGAGTTCTCCCTTCTTCCTTATTGGAATTAGATATCTGCTTCCTGGAAGGATAATATTAGGATTTAGGACTTAGGACTGTTAGGAGTAGTCCTTTACTCCTTCCTGTATGGTATCCTACCTATTGAAGAATTTCTCAATTGCTTTTAAATGGCACTCTTATTGAATATTAATAAAACTAGCTACAAGTTAACGAAATTATTTGATCACTACTCAAGAGTTGGTTGGTCAAAGTCACTCTTTAACCCACAATTACACTACGTGTTTTTGTTTTAGATCAACACTAGTCCATCAATGCAACAATTAGAAATAAGAAACAATAGAGTTTCTTATATAGGTCTTTTTCATTTTTGATGATTTCAAGAAAATATCTAAGTTGCACTGAAAGCATTTTCACTCTTCATTCAGTTACATGACATCAAGGGTAACATTGTAATTTTATAATCACCAGTCTTACTATTAAACACCTCTCCACCCTTATAACATCCAACGTGTGCACCCCCAGTTTAAGAGAAACTCCACACAAGCAATATACAAGATATTAGAGGTTTTTAATAATTTCACAGGTCTGTGGATAAATAGAGGGAAAAATCTCTATTACCCTGTTAAAAGTTTGCCAAGGAGATGAACAATTGATAAATATGTTGGGGTTCCAAGAAAAGCAACTTCCCATCATGTATCTAGGGCTTCCTACAACAGGAAAGAAAAAATCACAAAGTCAATGCTGGAAGCTAGTACAACCAATAGAAAAATCGACCGTTAAATGGAAATGCCTTTCATATGGGGGCGGAATCCAATTAGTAAATTGGATAGTTGCTGGAAATTATACATATTAGGCACAAAGAACTACACTTCCTGATGCAGCCCTTATAAGTGCTTGCATTAATAATAGGCTCGATTCTAATCGAGCCTTGGACCAAGCCCAATAAAATGGCTTGGACTCTCATGGTAGACTTTCCACTCTTAAACCATGAGAGTATAAATATGAGTGGACCCCAAAGGAGGAGTTAGTTGAGTTTTATTTTACCCAAGGTGATTCTCAACGTTATTTCTTTTCTTTCTTTCTTTCTTTTATTTCTTTCTTTCTTTCTTTCTTTCTTTCTTTCTTTCTCTTTATTTCCCTAGATTCTACAATTCTTTCCTAATTACAGTTATCGATTATCCTTGATTGGGATAATCTCTCAAGTTTTCGATCGATTCTCAAAGGAGCATAAACCCTAATCGATCAATACTGTTTCTGAATTCTTTGACACCAGTCTGGACGGATTTTCTACAATCCGTTAATCTTAATTTCTAAGAACTGTTCAAGGCCTACATCAAGTGGTATCAGACTAGGAGAGATTTGCGATCTGCAGCTGGCCAAGAACGGATTTGTGATTTGCGAGTTGCGAGTTTGATTACTGCTCTGAATCGCGAGTTTGATTTGCGAATTTGTGAACGGATTACTGCTCTGGACGGATTTGCGAGTCTGATTTCTGATTTGCGAGTCTGATTTGCGAGTTTGATTTGCGAGTCTGATTTGTGATTTGCGAGTTTGTGGTCAAGTACATTTCGCGATTGTTCAATCCGTTGTTCAATCCGTATTTTTCTACCTACATTTCGCGATTCGCGCACGGACCTGGACGGATTATTTTTCTACCTACAAGTTCGGCCTGCACACGTCATCAAGTATTTGCGATTTGCGATTCTCAAGTCCTTTATTCCAGACAGTTGATTGATTTAGTTTTGTGATTTATTCCAGCACACGTGGAATAAATTAAACAAAAAATAAATAAAAAAAATAAAAAAAATAAATTCCAGCACGGATTTGCGAGAGCTACATCAATAATCTGCGAGAACAGTGATTTGCGATCAAGTGTTCTGAACTGATTTAATCTTTATTTTTTGTTCTGGACGGATTTGTGAGAACAAAAAAAATAAAAATAAAAAAAATCAAGTTATGGCCGAGAACGTCACACGTGAAGAGTTTGAGAGGTTGGCAAAAGCCCTAACCGATTTAACAACCTTTGTTAGGGACGGCTTCCAAACAATGCAACAGAATTTGCAACCTATTCAGCCGCATGGAGGAGCTGATCCGGCAGTGAATGGACAGACAGAACCAACAATAAATTTCAGAAGAAGAAACCCACCCACAGCTAGGGATCGCTTGGAAGAACAGATCCGGCAGGGGGAAAATCTCAGGCAGCAAGAAAATTTCAGACAAGGAGGACTTTTTAATAGGCAGACTGAGGAAGATTTTTCAGAAGAGGAAGAAGATTTATTACAGTACGAGAGAAGAAGAAATAGGGGCCGTCGAGACTATCCAAGAGGGGGAGCGTTACAAAGGTATGAGGATTACAATGGAGGAAATCAAAGAAATGAATTTGGGAATTATAGATTAAGAATGGAACTGCCTGAATTCAATGGACAGCTACATATAGAGGAGTTCTTAGATTGGATTTCAGAAGTAGAAAGATTCTTCGACTGCATGGAAATTCCAGATTCAAAAAAAGTGAAATTAGTGGCACTAAAATTTAAAAGTGGAGCTGCTGCGTGGTGGGATCAAACCACCATGAATAGGGCTAGATTCCAAAAAAGACCTATAAGAACTTGGGACAAGTTGAAGAGAATGCTGAAACAAAGATTTCTTCCGGCAGAATTTCAAACCATTTTATTTACAAAATATCAGAAATGCAGACAGGGACAGAGGTCAGTAGCTGATTATACAGAGGAGTTTCATAGGTTGGGAGCAAGAAACAACCTTAATGAATCCGAAGAACAACAAATGGCGAGATACATTGGGGGATTAAAATCAGCACTTCAAGAAAAAGTCATTTTACAATCCCCAATGTCACTTATGAAGACTGTAAGCATCTCCGAACAACTAGAGAGAAACAAACAAATACTCATCATTTGCACCGGGAGCTTCATCTAGTAAAACTATATATTCCAAGGACAAAGGAATTCTGCCAACGCCTGAAGAAAAAAATACAGATCTGAATGGAAAAAAATCAGGGGTCTCAGACCAAGCTTGGAACACAATAAGATGCTATAAATGCCAAGAAATGGGCCACAAAGCTAATAACTGCCCTAGGAGGGGATCTGTAAAATTCTGTGAAGGGTTGAGAGAGAATGAAGATGGCATTAATTCAGATGAGTCCAGTGAGGCCGCAGAAGAGTATGACCCCGATGAAGGATCAAGTCTATCTTGCTTGATCCATAGATCCTGTCACATTCCTAAAGTTTCTGACCAGATTCAAAGGACAAACTTATTTCGCACCAAAGGAACAGTTAAAGGGAAAGTTTGTCAGATAATAATAGACAATGGGAGTACGGATAACCTAATATCTGAGAAGGCAGCAAAAAAGTTAGAACTCAACCTTGAGGAACACCCTAAACCTTATACAATAGGATGGATCAAAAATAGCGAAGGAGCAAAAATTAGATATTTGTGCAAAGTCCCACTATCCATTGGTAAGAGATACAACGATACAGTAGTATGTGATGTAGTTGATATGGACGCAACACACATACTTTTGGGCAGACCGTGGCAATATGATGTAAATGCCACTCACCATGGGTTTCAAGCTGATGGTAGGAAGATTGCCCTACTACCACTTCCTCCTGAGTCGACTTGCAAAAAGGCTATTGCAAAAAGGCTATAAACACAAATTTCCTACTACAACAGAGGTCTGATTTTTCTGAAGAACTGAGAAATGAAGATATGGGATTGACTCTAGTAATAAAAAGTCTGGAAAAAGAAGAGGCTGAGCAAAAAGAACTACCTAAGGAAGTACAACAAATTCTGAAGGAGTTTCCACTTATCTCCTTAAATAATTCAGCAGTATCACTACCACCTGAGAGAGAAATTGACCATAGAATAGACTTGATTCAGGGAGCATCTTTACCTAATCTGCCCCACTACAGATTAGGACCTAAAGAGGCTGAAATTCTTCAGAATCAAGTAGAACAACTGCTAGTAGACGGTCTGATCAGAACGAGTTTAAGTCCTTGTGCCGTACCTGCACTCTTAGTCCCAAAGAAAAATGGAGAGTGGAGGATGTGTGTGGACAGTAGGGCGATAAACAAAATCACGGTGAAGTACA